>JABEVS010000569.1:7242-36425 GCA_018290735.1 Coelastrella sp. MACC-549 | reverse complement strand
CCGGGTTGTACCGGGCGTGTACCACACGTTTGCGTGTAAACATGTGCATGCTACACGATGCTACATGTGAGCGTGTACGACCGTGTGATACCCCCGTGTAAACACGGCCAATATTTTTAGAGACGTAGGGCCGGTAGCTGTCTCCGGCTGGGCTAGTGATCCTTCAAGGCAAGATGTCTCTAGCCGGTCAATGAAACAATACCCTATGAGCGGATTTGTACAACATGTCGGCTCCTATGAGGTGGCCCTCAGGGGCCCTGGAGGTTGTATGGTGTGTATTACAGTGTAGTATAATAATTATTATCAGTTTTTGCAGCCATAGCATTCACTGCCATCGGCCCCGCGCCTCAAATCTACCCAGTGAATTCAATCCACTTTCGGACAAGGCGGAGTGCATGATCATCCGATCTCGATTGTGAAGGAGGAAACCACCCGAGAACCCGTTTAGTATGTTATGTAGTAACAACTAGCCTGCATGATCATGATGCAGGCACCACAAACCCCTTACAAACACTGGCCGCCAGCTCATAGCAGCTACAAGCGAGCAGCTGCAGATTGAGGCCGCTGCTGCGGCTGCCTTAAGCTTTTCATCAACAGGACATCACTGATGACTGTTTCCTGTTGTGCATCATCAGAGGCAGGAGACCAACAACTGCTTGGTTCAATTGTGATGCTACCTGGCCCATCAATTTTACTGCATTCTGTGCAATTTGTAGCAAGGGGACCTGCAGACTTGATAAACACCTGTCCCAATCTGCCACTCAATGCTGCAGAGCTTGGTCTGTGCTTCACAGTGGCACTGCTTGTTACACTTCTGGGTTGCTGCTGTAGGCTCTGCAACGATTGTACAGCTGGTGGTAGTACAGCTCGGTTGCTTGAACGTTTACTGGGTGGCATGTACACTGCTGGAAGCGCTGAAATTATAGTATGGCTGGCATAACTTTGCAGCTGCCCTGCCGCTGATGTTGCTGTGGATGATATTAGTGGCTTTGGATCATTGGCTGCCATTGGTGGTGAAGTACGACAACAGGCTGAAGCTGTTGCTCCACATATGGTGTTGCGAGTAGCAGTTTCAACAGCAGCGCCTACATCTGCAGCAAACCCCACCCTACTGCCGTTTCTCTGCTACAATATGGGTCCTGCAGTAGCCGGCCTCTTCTGAAGTTGCACTTTGGCTGCTGCTACAGCCGCTCTAGCCTCGATTAATTGTCGTTGCTTAGAAATCAGCAATGACTGCGCCTGCCAGGCCACCTTATGTTGCTGCTGCTGCTGCTGCTGCTGTTGTTCAGAATTGAGTTGTGCTGGAAGCATACCATCATACCCCTCCATCAACTGCAGCTCTGCTGATGCAGGCTGCTCACTCCCTCTTGGCTCTTGGTGGCCATTACCAGGCTCAGCACCATCACTGGCTGTGAGCAACAAGTCATTGCTGCTGCTGGCACTATCATAGCGGCTATAGTACTGCTTCAGAACTTTGCAGGCACCTTCAGTACCCCGGAGCCCAGATTGATGTTTCCCGGCTGAATTGCTGCCACTGCTGCCAGCATAGGAAAATTCAGCTGCACCAGATGGCTGCCTGCCCTGCTGTTTGATGTTGTCAAGGGCCTTCACAACATTGGCTCGCTGCTTCATACTGGCCTGGCAGATCAAGGCTACAGACCTTGCATTTGTCGTGTTGATTTCGGCCTCAAAATCCAAAGCTGCATCTGGGTCGTCAGCTTTGCCAATTGGTGCTCTGGTAGTCACATTGTTAGCGACATGTGCACATTCAAAGGCTTCTATTGGACTGCCAGGCCTCAATTGCTCCTGCTGCTGCTGTGACTGCCCATGGTTAACCCTGCCAATGTCAGAGACTGGCCTTGACCTGAGCCTATTCCCAGCACTGCCAGGCCTGCTAGGGTGAACACTGCCACTGCTGCAACTGCTGTGTGGCCTGCTGTATGGGGCACCTGCTGCCAACTCATCTGTTGCACATGGGGTGGAGAGGGCACCTGCTGATGCGGGCCTGCTGTTGCTGCTTTTGACCCGCGATACGCCTGTAGGCATTGACTGACTGCTGCTGTTGCGGTTGAACTGCCTGTCAGTCCGGCTGGCAGCACCAACTCCAGAATCTAACACACATAACATGCTAGATGGATCCTGCCCCTGAATCTGGGGACTTGCCTCTCGTGCTTGCTGAAGCTCCAGTTGCTGTGTAGCTGGATGTTGAGGCTCCTGGAATGTGCACTGTCCAACATCATCTGCCTTTGATGATACTAGCATGTCAAACTCCTCGCCAACCTGCATTGTCACGACCAGCAGGTGGGCATGATTGGTGCCTGGCTCAATCACATGTCAGCACATCACCATTTGTGCACAGCCTCGTTGCTGCAGTGCATTGCATGGTTCTCATAATACAGTCCTGATTCACACTGTGAGTGATCAAAGCCTAGTGTTATTTGACTCACCGTGAGTGGTGCCCTTGTCCGTGACTGCCAGCTGTTGAAGTCCTGCAAGCACCAGCTGTGCTGACCAAAGAACCCCACAAGTGCACCAGAAGCACACCACAAGGCCAGCGTCGTATCCAAAGATGCCGAAACAATGTAGCCTTCACAGAGACAAACAGATTCCTGCTGCTGCTCAGCAGGCTGCTGCTGATGGTGTGGCTTGATTATGTTGTTATGAGCTGTAGTGCTGGAAGACTGACTTCTCTGCTGCAGAATGGGCTGTGTAACTGCAGTCGTAAGGTGCTTCTGCTGCTGCTGCTGTCCTTGTTGTTGCACCTCTATGTTTTCTTCATCACTCTCATCAATCAATACATGCACATGCCCATGCTGCTGTAACTGCTGTCCTAAGTTATGTTTGCCAAGCCTGTGGAGACCTACATATGTATCTTCACTTGCTGCCACTGCCCTGACAGGAGCTGCTGATGCTGTCTGCACTGTTGAAGCAGCAGGAGCATCGTTGCCGCCCCCAAACTTGGCATTTAGAAACTGCAAAGGAAGTGTCTCTGCTGTTGTTGCTGTTGCTCTTGCTGCAGCTGTCAGCTTTGCCGACTCTACTGCAGCGTGTGCTGCTGCAGGTGTCGGTGCTTGTATCCACTGTAAGCCTGTCACTGCGTGCGTGTGTCCCCTCCATACAGCAACTTTGCTTATTCCCTGTGATTTGACACGTGAGCCTGCTAGACGCGATGGATTGGGATCTGCTGATGCAGTGCTTTGTCTGGCCTGTGATTTGCCAACTGAAGGCAGTTTAAGCCCTGATATGTCCCAAACCTGCACAAGGTAAGTAGACCCATACAATTGAATTGAGGGCAGGACTCACGGATTGGCTTCAGTTTTAAAAGACCTTGATCAGGGGTTGTGGCTGTTTACAGCATGCATCAGCCTGGCATGTGCATCTGGCAGGCCCCAGCCTTTTTCTTGTGATTCAGTCAATCAGTATAGATAATATGCCAATCTGATGCCATCAGCATTTGAACTGTGATGCACAACACATACATGGCTTGCCAGCTCACCAAGATGTATCCTGCTGTATCTGCAGTGACTGCTGTGGTGTTGTCTGGCGCCAGTGTCAGCGCAGCAACACTCTCCCCCTGCTGATGACCAGTGAAATGTTCAGCTAGGCAGGAGCCAGAGAAGCAGTCCCAGAAGCGAATGATCCGATCAGCACCAACAGCAACCAGCACATGCCTGGAAAGTCAGCAGACACCAACAACGATCAGATACACCAGTGACTTGCACTGGCCAAAGGTGTCAGGTTCTTAACCTGCTGACAATTGTCTTTGCTAGTTTGATTCCCAAGCCCTAGTGCCGCACAAGGAATATTGGAAAGCATTCCGAACAGCGCACTGGTGCAGCAGCAGGACGTCATAACATGATGAGCATAGCTTGCAGCCAGATATGGCAAACACGTGCCGTGCTACTCAATGTCTTACTTGTAATCTCCATGCATGAAGGCAATCCTCTCAACAGGCCGCTCATTCTCCGGCTTCTTCGACTGTCCAGGAACCGACAGCTTCCGCCTGACAGCCCCGCTGTCAAGGTTCCATAACCAGATCTGCAGCATGCAGTAGCACTTGGGTTGGTCATGCTGACTGTACCTGCACATCTGACTTGGCCTGACAGCCAACTCCTCATGAGAGGATCAGTTCAAACTGTCTGATTTGCTGGTCATGAATCACTGAGCCATGATGACAATTGTCCTGATCTGTTGAGCAAGTCACTCAATTGTTAACAACACTGTTAAAAACGTTGTAACCAAGCGCAGTGTGTCCAAATCTCCCATGCCATGCATGAACACCAGCAGCTCACCTCTCCGTCATAGCAGGCTGTTGCCAGCATTGGATACCCTATCATCCGTGCTGCTGCCAGAACATCAGATGCAGGGCCCAGTGAGCTGCGCAACAGCTTGCTGAGGCGCTTGCTACTGTCTTCATACCAAGTCACCTGCAATGACCCCAATATCATTAGACGCTGACTGCATATCAAGCTGCATGCAACCTCAAGGACTCACCCCCAGGGTGCATATCAAAATACGCCTTCCAAGATTTAATCACCAAGCATGTGTTCAAATGTGAAGTGCACCTGTCAGTTCTCTCAACTTGACAGCTAGCAGCTGCCAATGCCGGCCCTGTACACTAGCATTTGCAAAGGCCAAACTCAAAAGCTGCTGGCAGCACTCAGTGGTCGCACCTTTCTGTCCCATCCTGTCACAACAAAGCTCTGTGCCTGGTTGCTGCTGCTGACAGCCAAACCAGTGACCTCAGCCCCTGAGCCACTGCCCCACTCATTAGAGTAGTCAGGAACTGCCAGGCTACTCAGCAGTGCACCACTGCTGAAGTTCCACACCTTGACACTGCCATCCTCAGCACCTGTGCAGCAGGATCAGACTGTCCTGATCATGTTGATCACCTATGCAGCAGGATCAGACTGTCCTGATCATGGTAATCACCAATGCAGCAGGATCAGACTGTCCTGATCATGATGATCACCTATGCAAGGTGACAATGAATCACGACAACATCAAACACAATAAAGGCGACAATGTCGGCTGCTCAGCAGACCACACTGACTGTATGTATACCTGTGATTAGTCTTCTGTGATGGTCATCAAAGGCAGCTGCAGTTATGCGGGCTCCCTGGTGTGTGTTGTCAAAGCATGAGCGCAGACGCCCAGAGGGTATGTGCCACACACATATCATGCCAGCATGGTCAGTGCTGACCACCTGCATTGGAGGCATGAGGCCCACATGTTGACATGGAACATTTGTGATGTACTGCAGCATTCACTGAGCTGACAGCTGTTGAGCCACAACACAGGCACTGACGGGTGTTGACACATGTACTAATGAGTATCACACTCATCGCATCGGATATACATCACAAAACTCAGAGCTGGAGTCACCAGACGCTGCCTCTAGCATACCAATGGGATGATTAATACACCTTTTGCATGCTTGTGACAACAGCCCTGGCATGCTGCTATACATTGAACATGATGAAACTTTAAGCTGAGTGGAAGGTGTTGTACACATGTGACCTTGACTCAATAGGACGTCTCAGACAGTGATGCTTTCAACGTCTCAGACCGTAGTCTTCATACCCAGATTAATCTGACTTAGAGACTTGATTGTGTCAGCCAAACTGCAGCAAACCCTGGGTCTGAGGGAGAAGCGAGGACTGGTGGTTGGCACCCACCTCTGAAAACATATGGTTGTGCCCAACCCAGCTGACTGGGTGCCTGTGGCCTACGCCCCCTGTCTGCCTGTTGTCAATGAGCGGCCAGCCTTTGAGGTGGTATGAGCCACTCACAAGCAGCTTGCGAGCAGGGCTGTACATGAGTGCTGAGAGAGTGTCCTCCGGGTAGTATGTGGCAGGGTCAGTCAGGGTCTGGAGACAGCGCTGGTTGCGCAGGTCCCACACCTGCAACACACAGCACTGTCACTTGACAGTCACTACTTCAAACTGCAGCCATACAATGCACGCCTTACATCAAGCTGCTGCATGCATCATCTCTCACGACACCCAAAAGGTGATGATTTTTCACAGCTGCTCCAGGTTCTGAACCTACGGCGCCATGACTTGACCACCCTGCAAGTTGGGCTAAGCCTTGCTGGGCCTGATATTCTACTGGTCTGACACTCATTGCCCACCTTGATCACTTTATCACTTGCTGCACTGATGATTTGGCTGTCCTTCTCATTCACAGCCATGGCCACAATACCAGCAGCATGACCAGTGAGTGTCCCCATGGGTCTGCAGCTGAAGGGGTTCCAAAGTATGATGCTCCTGTCTTCGCTGCCACTGACAGCCATCTTGTACATCCCACTCCAGCCACAGCAGGTCACTGATTTAGCATGACCTGAACAGCATGAAGCAGCAGACCAGTGTTTGGTGGAAGTATGGACAGTGCTCAGGTATGCTTTTGAGGCTTGGTACATCAAGCTCAGCCTGAACATCATGCAAGCGGCATGAAGCAGAATTCTGCAGCAGCACATATGTATTAGTGTAACAGCGTCCCTGAACTTCAGGGGCAACCTGAGGTTTTTGTTGTGGCCCCCTAACAGCTACAGGTTGCACCATGCAACCTACCTTGCAGCGTCTTAACAGCAATGGCCCTCTCTACGTCTGTCATACTGAGCTTCTTATCTAGGCTGGCCGCCAAAACACTGTTGAGCTGGGGCATGTGCAGGACTGAGACAACCCTGCCATAGGACAAGGTGGACACAATCAACCTTCTTAGGAGTTTGAGAGTCGCATCAGCAGTATGATGCTTTGAATTCCACACGACTGAACAGTATTGGGTAAGATCCAATCTTAAAGGCCTGGCTGCACTTGCTAGTAAAGGGACAATGGAATGATGCCAGCATGCTTGGACCAGTTGAGTGGCATCATCACCAACAACATCAAAGGCTGCGACAGTGTCACATACCAATCATGATGATTCTCAGCTCGCCAAAGGACCTTGCTTTGAAAGCGCGACTTGCTCTTTCTGTCAGCCTGAACAGCAGCAGCCATCATACACACCCAAGCTAAGCAGCATGAGAAGCCACTGCACATGGACAACCGCCACAGCGTATCTCTAGAAATAGATGTCCTTTGGCACTTGCAGATCTTAAGCCTGATTATGCCGAAGGTACGGCTTCCAGAGGCATCACATGCACTCACGAGCTTCCAGTGTAACATGACATGACTTCCTGCCTACACACATGCAACTGCTGAAACACTCACTGAGAGATCTGGTATAACATGTAGTAGGTTGACTCCCCCATCAGCATCCCCCACAGCCAGCAGCTCCCTCCCCTCACCGCCCCCAAGCAGCACACTGTCTCCCTCATCATGCCAGGCTGCCAGGCTCAAAGCTGCACTGCTGGCAGCATCCATCAGCTTGCCTGCCTGCTCACCACTGGCAGGCTCCAGCAGCAGCAGTGAAGAGGTGTAGCTGCCCAGGACAAGCAAGTTGCTGTGAGCCAGGTATGTTGAGCAGGTGATGCTCTGCAAGGGAGTCTGCAGGGTCTTCAGAGGGGTGAGGTCCTGCAGAAGCAAGCAACAAATGCCAAAAGCGTGAGAGATGTGCAGGAACTTGCTCAACCCCTCAACCTTGCTTGCACTGTTGTGCCGCTTCTGCAGCATTAATGCACTGATGTTGTTGCTTTTTTATTATACCCCCCATGAGCGACTATGTTGGCTCCTCCGGGGCGCCCCTCTGGGGCCAGGTTGTATGGTATGGTATGGTATGGTTGCTTGGATTTGACCCCAGAACGGCCAGACCGATCATGGAATGAAATGACCAGTGATTGAGCCTCCCGCAGCTGCTTCAATACAAGCCGTACAAGACAGCGTCCAGATATCTTACCTTCCCATTCCACGCCTTGACGGCCCCATCCCGGCCTGCGCTGTACCATCTGTCAGGCCCCATGCCATTGTCCACATGCAAGATACTGCTGACAAGGTCCTTGTGAGCAGCTGCTGCAGCTACTGCTGGGCTCTCTGTGCTGCTGAAGGCCAGATCCAGCAACCCACTGCCTGCTGCCGGTCCTGCTGCAGCACCTGTGCTGGTGGTTTTCTCCAGCAGCAAGTACGCACTGAACTCAGTCCTGCAAGCGACCAACAGCAGCCAGGCTGCTTGTCTACTTTATACATGAGGTAAGACAATGTGAACTTGCCATTGACCTAAATGACCTCAAACGTTTAAAAATTGCTCACCCTGACTGGTGCAAGCAGCAGCAAAGACAGTATTGAGCAGTTGTGACATACACTGCTACTGTTTGCTGTAGCACCACCAATGTGCTGCTGTAACTAGTTAGTTACTGCTCGAGACTGCAAGCATGGGCTGATGTACTTTGCACCAGTCCAAATCTTCTTTCTCACCAGCCTATCTTTGCATCACAGTTTGCATCAATCTTCATGAACAGCTTCCTCAAAGCATCATCATCATCATCATCAACATCATCATCATCATCACCTGCTGAACTTTGAGGAGTACCAATGACACCTGCACAGCACTGCAGTAGCTGCTGCTGAGCACAGCATCCACATACAATTCAAGCATCTGCTGTAGCAGGCGATTGCTTCAGCAAAAAGGTCAGGAGCTATACTGCTGGGCAGATGCTTGCACTTCTGGTGTGTCTGTCTGCTGACATATGCTGTGCAACTTCTGCTGCAGAAGAGACTTGGTCCCTTCAGGTGCAGTATATAGGCAAAGGTGGGCCCAGCTAAGGCTGTGAGATATCAAGATGCAGCTGTCCACTGTGCCTGACTGAGAAACCGTGTGCCACCCATGCTCCAACTGCTGACACGTATCAAAGTCACTTTATCCTAATACACAGGTGAGCATGGTAATACCACCTCACACAGCACCTACCCTTGAATGCTTTGACAAATTCTTCCATGTCAAGCTGCCCGCTGCTGTCTTTGTCAGCTGATCTGAAAACACTCTCCAGATGTTCCAGCACCTTGGAGTTGATGTTGTCAGACGCATTGCCGGCTGTACTTGCTGCGTGCACATCAGAACCACAGGACTGGGTTGATTCAAAAACTGGTGCACACAAACTTCCTATAGCATTTCTGCAATACTTCAGAAGCATGGTCATGATCGCTCTACTTGCTGCATCAGGAATGTTGCCACCATATTGCAGGGTGCGATGTATGGGGTGCTGAGCTGCAGCAATGGCTCATGCAACTAACTGGTGGCAATCTCTGCATGCTTGTGAGTGCTTTCAACCAACTTCTTGACATGACTTACGCAGAGTAGACCTTCTTCGTGCATGGGACTGCAGGATGCTGTCCTGGTGTTCCTTGGCTAGACTGCTGTGAAGCCCACCACCAGAGGCCAGACTGCTGCGGTGGCCCATTGAATCTGCACATCTTGTATCAAAATTTCCCGAGAATCGCGTAATTGGAGACATGTTGTCACGGGCTGCTTTTGTGTGGTTTCAAGCGCCTCTCAGCAGCAGTGTGCATAAAGAAGGGGCCTCGTCCCTGAAGCCGTGCCTCATGAGGGCCAGTCTGCTGTATACGCGGTATGAAAATAACTATATGCGTATCATCTGGCTGCAGGCATGCAAGCAACAGCAATTCAGCTGCTGATGCTGATGTTGACTAGGACGCATACGAGATCATCTCGGTCTGCAGTGGGGACTTGCTTGCCTTCAATGCTGTCTGTCAGCTACGTCAGCCGTTTGCATTAGAGCGTCGCCTATGATAGGCTGTCCCAGGTGTCAGACACGCGGAACTCACATGGCACATCAGCAGACGGCAGGTTGGTCGATCCATCAAAGCCCACCCGCATACTCCATACTAGCAATCCTGACCAATTCCCAGCTTCGACGCTATATTCGGGAATTGCGCTCTGTGCAATAGACTGTTGCACAATGGACAGCAGCACACGCTGCCGCAGTCAATGATTGACAGACATCATCGGTGATGAAGAAGATACTGAGTTCACAGCACGATGACACGAAAACAGTTGTCCTAATTGAAAACACACACATGACAGTGCGCACTGGACCATGTGCGACTACACTCTCAGGCAAGGTGCAGCCTGGTCAAAGTGCCCCTTAACAATTGAGGACCTACCAGCAGTGCTGCATGCATGCAGCGCATCATCATATGACATAACAGTACATGCTGCGCTGCAAACCTCAACGCTCTTCAGAACATACCGCTTACTCAGAGCGGCCTGCTGACTGAGCCATCACAAGTCAAGCACTGGCATGCACAGATATATCCATGCCATACAATGTATACAACATATATGTCTGCCGTACTTAGCCCATGGATGAAAATGTTATAGTATCCTATTGCCAATATCTCAAAACAGCACAGCATCAGCTGGCAGCCAGACGTGTGGCAAAACTGCCAAACTGCTCAACAAAACAAAAGGCACTGCTGCAGTTTATGAGCTTGCCACAAGGGCAAATTCGCTGCTGTCCATCTCAACAATACTTGAAGCAAGTGTGTTCTCTGCATTGCGGTTGATACTGTGCACACTGTCGGTGCAGATCCTAGCCCAGACATGCGTCATCATTGTGACTTAAAATCTAGACAGGGTAACACTCAACCTTGTTTGGCAAGCCAGACCGCGCTGTGCAAACATCCCCACCAAGGACCAGTAACAACATGTTAAGTAATCATACCAGCAGCCACATATTGTTGTAGTTGATTTCATTCCAGCTGATATTCTGGCTGAATGAATTGACGTGCTGACACCACAATGAATGAATGAATGATCTACGCTTGGTGTCTTTAAATAGACACCCGCGTATGTTGAGGGAGGGTGGCGTGTGTGGCGATGACGGTGCCATCGGCTTCACGCCCCCTACCGTTGACACCACAGGGTTCAGCAATGCAACGACAATGAAAGCATGCTTTCCAATCATGGCAAACAACATGTGTCTCTTATGTTAAAAACCAGCCTTGTGCACACCTACCAGCCAAACCATAGTGTCCAGCTGCCCAATGGTGCCAAGCGGCTGCAATGATGCAACAGAAAGCTCAAATCATGTGCAAAAAGTCAGACTGAGCTCAGGCTCGAGCCATTTAGCCATTGTTGAGATGTCACGGCACCAGAAACAGACCTGCTGCACAAGCAGGAAATGGTATTGTTCAGACAAACACAAGTACAATGCATTTCCGATGAACCTGGGTGTGACAGCCTAAAGAGAGCCGTAATTGTGAGTCCTTCTGTGATAAGAGATCCTGTGCTGCAATCCAGGCTGGAGACTTGCTGTCATAGGTGCGTACATGGTTTGCTGCACAGCAATTTGCCTACCTAAGACCGGCTCCACCAAGTTCTCACGGTCTTGGTGGCATGCAAACAGGCGTGCAAATTGTGAAAATGCACCAGGAACGCCGACCAACTGTGTTGCAAGTACTCCTGGAACAAAATACTGAGAACCGTTTGATTTCTGACAGGACATTATGACACAGTGATACCTGCCTGCTGTAATCATGCATTCAGATCACCAACAGCATGTGCAGCACATCAGCCACTGGTACAGCATTGTTGCATCATGACATTTGCCGGCCCCAGACCACCAGAACACAGCTGACCCATGGTCGCAACACCCAGCAGTGACACATGGACATGGCTGTAGAGTCACCTGAGCATGAAGACTCAATTCCAGGCTTGGGTCTCATGCATGTTTGACATGTTGCTTCCTTGAGTTGATAACTGCCTTGGCATCACTGGCCAGAGCAGCAGCATGTCCATGCATGTCCTGTTGTTTGTCGTCATTGCTCGACACTATTGCCACGTCAGCCTTTTCGCTCCACAGGATGCCTGCAAGCTCCAACGCCAGCGCCACCAGACACTGCCCCACAGACATGTAGCACCAGGTGGCGGGCCACTCCCAGCTGTAGGTGCTCATGTTCCTGGTGGCCAGGAGCTGAGTAAAGACAGGCCCTGTGAAGAATGCTGCAATCATTGAAAGGCGGGCTGACCAGTTGCTCATAAGCATGGTTGGCAGGAAGAAGAAGTAGAAGTGGAGTGACCCTGATGGTAGGTAATAGCTGGGGGGAAGGATGGGGAGACTCCAGGCAATGTGGTTGGGGGTAGAGAAGGTGCACACCTGCACATGCCAAACCAGTCTAATCAGGGTGCTGTTGAAAGCGAAGGTTGTCATATGTGACTGCTCTGCTGACATGCTGCCGACCTGACATATGAGCGTATGGTATGACCATGCAACGCTGGTGCTGTAGCACTGGCCTGAGCAGTGGGCAGTACAGAGGTACATCGTCCAAGATAAAAGGCAATTGCTGCTGCAAAGCATATCAGCATCATACACAGCGCAGTGCATGCAGAACAAGACAGCAGATGCAGACCATGTGGGATCAACACTGCTGTAGGCCAAACCAAGCTGGTGATGTTGCCGAGGCTGCTCCACAGAACATTCCGTGCATCTGCTGTTACATGACTTCACGGAACATTCCGTGCATCTGCTGTTAAATAACTGCAATACATCATTGTGCCATGCTGCTACTGGTGGGGCTCATACCTGAGGTCCACACATGGACTCAAACTGACACGAGTTCTGCGTCCCTGCTGTTGTGAAACTGTAGAACTCAGGAAGGACTCGGGCTAGAGAGTCCAGCAGATAGGGGCTAGCTCCCAACCACACAGGCCTGTGTACGCAACAGTAGACATGGCAGCTTGTTGTATCCCTTCACACAACATCTATCAGCAGTCAATCCTGCAGGCACCATCTATCACAATATCGACTGCAGCTACAAACTATGGTTGCCTGATGGCAGGGCACTGCGGTGGTCGACAGGAGAGAGTATATGCCAGCTGCTACTCACCACGGCAACTTGAGCAGCAGCCCTGATCCTCCACCAAACACAGCCATGCCAATCACCAGCTTCAGCACATCTGGGTGAACGCCGTGATCCTTGGACAGGAAGAATGTGTTGACCGAAATGTTCTGGAACATGACGTGGATGTATGCTGCCATTGTCACCACCTTGTTTAAGGGGTGGTTGCACTGGTCCACAACAAAGTACGCCTGCACAAGAGATGCGGTCAGGCAGCCGACATGATGAAATAAGAAGGTGATTCTATGGCAGTACCTGCCTTGAAACGCAAGCACACTGCTTGAATAATGATGTATCACCAGCGGGCTGTCATCAGTACATTTGGTGCCTTGGTGCTACAATGGCGAGAGGTCAGCAATGCAGGGACTATGAGCAGAGAGATCAACAGCAACAGCAGTGTTGGCACCCAGTCTCACTATGAACTGTATGACTTCCATGATGCCAAAGTAAGCGAACATCTGCCATCTTCGGAAGGGGTGACCTCTAGCACGCAGGAAAGCTGCTGTGCCAAAGCCCATCAACGCGAACAGTAGAGACGCTGGCTGACTGAAGCACATCTTGATTATGTCTGCAAAACAAAAGCGCAAGATGCGTTGGGATTCTGTGGTCTCCCACCTCTGGCTTTCAAGTGCCCCACCCCTGGCACTGCGTTGTATCCGCCCTTAACAATATACACACTGTTTGTATAGAGCTGTTCACAGTGATGATGTAGAATGCTATTCTGTGTTCAAGGCATACTGCATGATAGCCAGGCACAGGAAGCGCACTACGAACCGAGCCCGCCACTGTGCATGTGTTGGGCAACAACAGCTCGGAAGACTCACCAGAGTAAAGTACGGCAAAATTCACTTTATAAGCATCCACTGAGGCACCAGTTCAATTGGCTATCGACCACCTCAAGCGTGCACACTTCAAATGCCTTCACAGGCTGGCAACGTACATGCGAGCAGGACTGAGACAGTTTGGAAGTTTATTGTCTCGGGTCACCAGCCGCGATGGGCGGCAAGGCAGTGTAGGAACTAGACTGAGCTGGACTGTCATGTGTTACCTGCCGCTTTTGCAGTTCTTTGCTCTCACCTTAACAAACATCATTCTGACTAGTGGATTGGCAGCGTTTCAGTGGATGTGACTCAGAATGTGACGGTACTTACTGCAAAAGGAGCTTGCTTTGGGACTCATCCATCTGTACTTCAGCCGTGCCCCCCAGGGACTCGAGATCGCATGAATAAATACATTTCATGTACTTATCACTTGTGCTAGCTAGTTGCATGGTAACGTCTTGATTGACACTGTTGTGAACGCTGCGGCAAAGTTGCTGTCCAGAGTACCCTACTAGGAGGCCTCCATGACTCCTTTGGTCTGTGTCGGAGACCGCTTAGCACCCACAGTGAGCATATCACTAGGCAAACCATCTATGCTTTTCCGAACACTCACAAGATCATCAAGTACCCTGATGTACCTGCATTACAGGATCAATATCAAGCAGGAGCGGGGACATATGTGAGGCAGGGCTACATTTATGCCAGCATCGTAGGTCTTCAACAAGAAACACATACAGATGATGGCAATGTGAGCATTTCAATCACCATTAGTATCGTAGAACCCCCCATGCATTTGTGCAGCCAACTGCAAGCCAACTGCCGTAACGGTACCATTCACAGAAAAGGACACCAGCGTGACTCCTGCCGGCAGAAGCCGCTGCTCACCTTGAGCCGTTGTGCATGCGGTATGTTCTGAATTCAGGCTGTTTTGCAAGTGGTAGGCAAGCAAGCAGCACCAGTGGTACCTGAGGCCGGCAGCCTGGTAATTGCCAAGGTGAGGTGTTGGGTTAAGCAGCTCAGCTGCAGTGAGCTGGGGCTACAGCATCTTCCATACCCTTGCGTTGCTGAAATCGTCAGCAACGAGCGCAAGTACTTGTTATCTGCATCAGAAGAAGTCGGATACAACGCAGCAGAGTCCGCAGCAAGTACTGCAACAGGAACAGCAGGTTCACTAGGAAGCTTCTTGGCAGCAGCATGCTGAACATTGTGACACACTCCTGCTGAAGTGCTGTGCTAAAGTGTTGTTTCAAGTCTTGGTGGACATCTATGTGCAGCTTGTTGGCAGGCAATAATGACTTTCATGAGCACCAGCTGTCAGTTGTGTTGGCCCTGCTGTTGGGATTGTTGTGGCAGACCTAAGCATTGACATACCGCGACACTAGGTCCAACACAGCAACTACGCAATTGCGTGCATCTGGTCTGCCAGCTGTAGTTCCTTTCGTCCACAGCAGTGGCAGCTAATGAGGAGACATAGTCTATGTTATATGGTCGCCTGCCATGCAGCAACAACGCTCAAGTGACGGCAACTTGTCCTGCTAGCGCAGTAGCAGCGGCTGGAGTCACATTGGCCTTTGATGAAGCAGCAGCAGCAGCAGTAGCAGCAGCGGCAGCGGGAACAGCAGCGCCATGGTCACCATCACCATCACTTGCTTGTAGCAGCCACTTACTGAACTACTGCACACTCTTTTCATCTGACTTGGTCCCAGTGTAGGTGACCAAGGTGAGCCCCACTGCGGTCAATGCCCGGATCGTGTGCTGTGGCACTCAGGCTCTTGAAGCAGACTTCACAGGTGTCATACGGCAGCAAGATGTCAGATCTCATGAAATAGACAAGGTAAGCACACTCAAGCAGGCAGCAGCCTGTATATTCCCGCATGCAGAAGCATGTGCCAATGTCCACTGGCGGCTATTTTGGTACTGTAACCTACAGCATGTTCTGAACTTGGATACACATTCTTTGCCAGTTGAGCTGATCATGCTGCTCATGCTCAGCATGATCAGCTCAACTGGCAAGGCATGTGTATCCAGGATCAGAATATGCTGTGGTTCACATTCACTCCACAGTCAATGAACGCTGCCTGCAAACTGTCCTGACAATGTGCATGCCATGCACATATCAGTGGAATGCATGTTGCGAAAGCAGCCAGTAATGCTCACACAGCGCAGTATGCTTGCTTTTGAGTGTTTGTGATGCTGATGGCTCTTGCAGGTTGTAATGTTTGACTGTTTCAGGCCAGGCGACATTGTGCGGGCAAAGGTCATCTCACTGGGTGATGCCCGTTCATATTATCTCAGCACAGCTGATAATGCCCTAGGAGTGGTGCATGCTAAGAGCTTGGCAGGTGAGCAGGAGCCCTGCTCCTCAGATGTAGACACCATGTTGAGATCAGTCTATGTGTGTCTGCTGCTGGTGTAACATCATGTTGTATATTGTCACGCATACATTGATTGTCACATAGCCGGGCCTGTGATACAAAGCAGTCCTCACATAGGAGGTCTCATTGGACTGTGGGAGACTCATGAGTTGGTCCTCAGATGGTCACATCAACGACTGGAGCATCATTACCGCAACAACAGGAAGCCAAGAGTGTAGTGACACTATGCAGTTTCAAACGAGGTTGATTGAAGAATTTCTCGAAACTGCCAGTGTGGGATTGAGTCAATCCCATTCACATACTGGCAACTGACCCCCATGAACCCTGGCCCAGGCCGCCTGACAGTATCATGCTGCATGATAGTATCGTGCTGCATGTGACTACACAGCAGTAGCACTGCTAATTAAGGGTACCCTGCCAGCAGGCAACAGCTTCATGCTGACCTTTTGTGCTTGTCCAGGTGTGCCAATGGTGCCCGTCAGCTGGCAAGAGATGCAATGCCCGCAGACGAAAGCAGTAGAAAAACGGAAGGTGGCTAAAGTGGACTGATGAGGCGACTCCAGAACTCAATTAGTGCGAGCTGAGCCTGTCGGATGAGAGGCAACATCTTTGTTGGCTCTTACGGAGTGCCCCTCAGGGGCCAGGTTGTATGGTATGGTATGGTATGGTAATGCTGAGGATTCAAACAGTGAGCCAAAACAGCAGCACATCCGATGTAGTGACCTGTGCCAGCTGCAGTCACAATAAAACTTTGCTCATGGTGACTCAGTCGTGGTGACCGTGATTATCATGCGTCAGATGGCTGGACACGCGTGCCACGCACTGGGCGCGCACCACACTGCGGCAGCCTCCACATGCTGTGCAGTATTCACAGAGTATCTCTGTAGTACTACTACAGCTACCACTTTGATGAGACTCAATAGTACGGCTCCACGGATCACTTTAATGGCCTGTGATGACTGCGACTTTGACCCAAGCAGCTTTTAAGCGGCTTACATTACTAGTAGTACGATAAGCAGCTTTTAAGCGGCTTACATTACTAGTTAGTCAGGCTTTGGGAGCCCCAAGGTGTGAGGAAATTGGGTTAATGCATTCCCCAGAAGAGGCAACTTACTGGCAGTGGCTGCCCCCCACACTCTTGTGGCATGACGTAATCTGTGGCGTCGGCATCAAGTAATGAAATGACAGGATTCAATAATAGAAAACTGACAGTGCAAGTCTTCGGCAACAGGCTGTCTTTTCCATTGGTTAAGACTGCTGCTGGGCATTACCAGCTGACATCCACACGAAGTGCTTGCTGCTCTGCTGCTGCCTGCTTTGCCTTGTGATTCAAAGATGCCTTGTTACTGCTGGTCAATGGCCCCAGAAAGCTGGTAGTGAATGCATTTATGTAGGGCTCCAATGCCGTACCCTTCCATCCATCAATCTGCACAGCACCACAGCATGCCATATAGTGCATATGAGTGGTGCTCATAACAAAGGCAGACGAACAGGCAATGAGCTGCTTGAACACTGCAGGGAATGGCAGTGAGAAGATTGAGATCGGCTTTAGACTGTTACAATGCTGCTGAATCGGTGACGTCAGTTCAGCAAGCATGTCATATTGGACTTTAGTTGTACGGCCAAAAAAAATGAAAAGGGGGGAAGTGCAGGTTGACTGTCCTCTCACAGGCGACCGTTAAATGAAGTATGCAACGCACTACTGAAGTTGTGAGACAGCTGATGACATAATGTCCAAAAGAAATTGTTCTGCACCCAGACACCCTGAGGCATGAAACCCACCTGTGCATGCTGCTGTTGCTGGTCGCCCTCTGGCTGCTGCTGCTGCTGCTGCTTCTGATTAATCCCCTGCACCAGCTGCTGCACTGTGGGCACATCATCCGGGTCAAACTCCCAGGCTGCTGCTGGGTCGATTGGGACACACACCTTGCCTGTCTTGGGGTGAACACAGAAAGGAGCCTGTAGACGCATCCAGCCACAGCAGCAGCAGCGTGTTGACAGCCCACAAGCGCGTGACAAATTATACATGCAATGTCAAGAGCGTACGAATGGTTGGACAGCTTCCTTCACTTTGGTAGTGGTGAACGTCCAGCTGTGCTCTACACCGGAGGTAGCATGATCTCAGCATGGGCCATCAGACATCATGTTGATCGGCCTGTGACACTGAGTTTGATAAACAACCAACTGGGTTTGGTGGACAGCTAGAAGTGGCTGGCCCTGCCCTCACCTTCAGCAAGTGATTCATCTTCTTCGTGACCTCAACATCAAGTCGAGGGTAGCTGTACGCAAAGATGATGTCAGTGAGACACTTGTGGAGCTTGAACTGACTAGGGCCTTTGCTTCTTGTAGCCTGTCAGTGCGCACAGCAGGAGGCATCAGCAGGAGCAGCAGGACGTCCTTAACATTGGGGGAAGATAGGACCAAGGATCAAGAACACTGGTCAAGAGTCATGACTAGTCAATCCCTTGTCAGGCAATCTGTCAATGCATACTGCAAGCAGCACCTGCCCACCAACACTGGGACCGCACTGTGATTGTATCTGCCTCATGCCGGTCCACATGTCAGCAAGTAAGCCAGCTCTGCTGTGAGAAGCACCTGAGCGCCGTGGCCGGCCTACAGGAGGTCATCAGACAGGCTCACTGCTCACCTTATCTAGCACTGCCTTTTCCAGTTCATTCCACCGGCACACACTGAGGCTGCCACTGCCTGCATCAGCTGCACTGCTGCGCCTGCTGCTGCCACCACCAGGCAGGATGCCCAACCCTCCTGCTGCCCACTTGGCTGACAGCTCCCGCACAACCTCTTCATCTGGGATATAGCGCAGCATGGCCTGGTAGTGCTCAGGAGACTTCAGCAGCTCCTGCCGCGGCAACAGGGACTACAGCATAGACAAGTAGAAGCAAGCGGCGTTGGTGGCGATGACAACAGCAGCAGCAACACTGCGTGCCATGCTGACGAGTGGCTCCTGCACCCCCAAAAACAACAAATCCCACCTCCCAAACACAACCAAGCAGTAGTGCATGGCATCAAACCTTCCTCCTCCTGCCTGTGTTCCTGCCTTGCCCTCTGCTGGTCATATCAATGCATGCGGCTAGGCAAACAAAACCCCAAAGCCTGGGTCTCCACACACTATGGACAAGACCACTTCATTGCATCTAAGCACAAGGCCAGTTGATTCACTGCCAGCTGTGGGTGGTGGCCTCACCTCCTTCCAAGCTGCCTTGAGCACCTGCTCTGCTCTGTCCAGTGCCGGGTGCTTGTAGGTTCCCATGCCCAGCTTGGCCATGCCACCCTCAGTGCCCCTGATCACCGACAAGTAGCCAACAACAGCAGCACGGACATCATCAGCCAGAAGGCGAGCACTGCAGGACAGACAGCAGCAGCAAACACCTGCTTAGACAAGCAATGAACTTCAGGAGGTTGATGTGCTAGACTTTATCAATGCCTACATGGAGCGTGACACATCAGAGGTGCACTGGCAGGGCAGGGCAGGGCAGGGCAGCTATGCTGCACTGCTGCTTGTGTGCCAGCACCCAGTTGAAAACTGCCCAGCAGTTGACGTAATCACATCGTCAACCAGTAATGTGACTGCCAGCAGCGCCCAGACTGCCACTACACCATCACTGTCAGTATTGCACGCTGTTTGGATGTCGTTCCGCAGATGTCTGATTATTACTTCTGCACGATCTGGGATACGTCCTCCTGCACATGTTTACTTGGGCTGCTGGTGCCTGTTCTTAGACGGATGCACAGGGCGTTGCTGCGCACCCCTCATCTGCCACCCAGCAATGCTAAATCCCAAACCCTAATGTTGCTCACCCCTCATCTGCCACCCAGCAATGCACACCACGCCTGCCTGAGTACACCCACAGGATGTGCTGGAACCCAAAGTCATCACGCAGCGCTGAGTCAAGCACCTGCACGGCACAGCAGAGGACAGGCACGGGTCAATTGATGCTCTTGATATCTTATTGTTCAGTGTTTGGGCTGTCCATACTGCTCTGCTGCGGTGTGGTGCTTAAATGTTAAGATGCAGCCAGAAGATGAGGCAAAGATGAGCGAGAGGCTTGGTATGATGTTGAGACATGACATAACGTGGTACTACTGACGTAAGAGTGGACACAGGCCCGTTACTGCTGTCCCTGCAGCATGCATCACCACATGAATTCACTAGTGTGCTGAGTGCAGGCATGACGGTCCCCACGAGTTGCTTTGCTGTTGCTGGCAGATGGCTGTTCTGATGGTGCTGCTGCAGGTATTATGCAGCAACATGCCTACTGCTGCTGCTAGAGGCACTCCAGCTCACCCACCTGGATTGCCACTGCAATGAAAGGCCAGCATTTGCTGCAGATGTGTCCACCACTACCACATGTCCTGAGTTCATCATAATCTGTCATGTCAATGTCAATCACCAGCTCACGTTGAACAGGCTTGAAGTCTGTTGCAGCGTCAGCAATGGCGGCACCAAGTGCATCAGTCAACGTGCAGCAGAAGCAGCGTCAAGGCCATCAACAGAGAGTGCTGAAGCGGCAGTACTGCACAGCAGATGACTCCTGCATGCAGGCACACTGCTGTGCTCTGTCATGCAGGTTTGGTAGCATGCTATCTCTTGCAGCTGCAGCCTCTCTACTGCTGACCTTTGGCATACTTGGCTCTCTGTCTTGGATCATGAGTGTAGACAGGCCCTATGTCAATCTTGCTGGGCACCTTGCGTACCAGGTCACTGTGAAGGTCAGTCCAGGCCTGGGTGGACAGCAGAATTTGGCAGCAGAACCAGCATCAACTGACAAAGGGTAATAATGCCGCAGACGTCATTGTTGACAAGGCGTATGCGCCACAAGCACAGAATATGACTGAACGCAGCATTGCAATACAGCATGGACGGCAGGTTGGTGTCTTTCATTCTGGATAGTTCTCCAGCACATGCATTGATCTACATTACATGCTGCATGATTGCTATCCGACCAATTCAAGTACTGATATTGCTGAGGTCAGGGTGTGGGCAGTGCTGGAATGCCTGAGAGTAAACCCTGGACACGCTGGCTGGCTATGTGGGCACAAGCACTTTGGTTGGACTGCCTGCACTGCATGAACCTCAGGCTGCGATGTTTGGTTAGTCCAAGTGCCTTGGCTGCGCACCTTGTAGCTCTGATATCTGACAAATATGTCCCCATCGAGTGTGAAGCACAGCTCCCTTCTGCTGGAGAAGCTGACATCAGCAGCAGCATGAGTGCCATCTGCAGTTGTGGCAGATGACATAGCACAAAACACGTCAGCCAGGCTCATAGTCCGGGCAAATGTAGACCAGAGTTGATAATATTATCGAAGACCAGATGATTATATACGTATGCTGCTGCTGCTGCTGCAGGTCGCAGGTTCAAGCGTACAGCGGCAAGAGTTGCTGCCATGCATACATGATCATGCACTGCAATCAGCCAGCCAGACATGCGGCTTGTTAAAGGGCCCTGCCGCTGCTGGGCATTGTAAATGACGCTGAGCACCACCGCAGGCTCACCATTGCCATAGCAGAGCCACCTGAACATCTGTTGTACTGGAAACAACCTCTCTGCGGGGTGACAGAGCAAGATTAACGCTTGCATTGCGCCCCTGTGCACATGGCCGCTCATGGGACAGCTGACAGGAGGCTACTGAGAACACACGACGCACTGCTACTGTGCACCGCAAGTCACTCTTTGTGGTGGGCAGAGCGTGAAGAGTTCCACTTACTGTAGTACTGCACCATGAGGGACCTCATGGAGGGACCTGCTGCTGCTTCTGGTTGCTGGTCTGCTGCCACTGCATCAATCGCAGGTTGGTCCACTGCATGCAAGGAATACATCAAGAATATCAGGTGTGTCCCAAAGCCAGATGTACATTCCTCAAGCAGATAGCACTTGCTTGCCTGCCGTAGGCTCTGCAACTGCCTGCTCTGTCTTGGCCCTTTTGGCATCTGCAGGGTGGTGAGGGCAAAGGTGCTGATCAGGGTGCGACAAGATGCACGGGAGGTGCTATAACCATACAGGCACCTTGCATATCAGCCTTTCCAGCCTCCGTGGGACCCATAATGGCCAGCTGATGGCTTGCAAATCTGTCGACAGCCAAATCGCACACGGTTGTGCCGGCTGATCAAATACCTTGAGATTATATGCGCATTAATCAAGGCGTCATTACATGCAGGTGCGGGTTTGATAAGAGCAGGTATCGTGTGATTCGCGCCTTGCACTTGCTTGAGCTCCGGAACTGCTCTTTTACAGCAGATGTAGCATTACCATATCAATGATGTATGCAGAGCCCACGCATGGCATGCACCCCGACAGAGCGCCAAGGAGCGTTCGAACTTGTGGAATTAACACACTAGTCTGAGGCCCTGCTTTTGCTTTTTCGGCCATCGCGACTGAAGTTGGATGGTGTTGGAGTGCTCTTGACTGCGCAAGCCACTACATGCTGCAGCGGTGCAGCTTGGTTACCGTTGCGTTGTTTGCGCCTCAAGACTTAGCAACGTTCTCATCCTACATCCGATAGAGATGCATCTGCTGTCTCTTGAGGTTTCATAAACCACAAGAGATCCCCAAAGCTGCAAGAACATCACCTGGGCAGCATTACTGCTCGACAACAGCAGCAGAGCTTCTCAGCAGGCTACAGTAACTGCCCACAGTTCCTAGATACCGGTGATTGGTGGAACATGTTTCCAGGTACCCAACCGGACTCATGCAGATTTTAAGTGTTTACAACAGCCATGTGGGTTGGTCTTGAGCCTGGCATGCAGTTCATACTTACTGCAGCACTCATGTAAGTGCAAGACACGGCTACATTCATGTCAGCTGCAGCGAGTGTTGTTGCTACTTCTGCTTGGTGGGTGAAGTACATCAAACAACAGCAGCTGAGCAACACAGACGTCGACAGTAGCTGGTCCTGCAGCTCGAGATAGCAGTAACAGCAGCCTCAGCAACCCTGCAAGAGAGAAACACATTAGCAGCAGCGGCTGAGACAGCAGGCAGGTGGAGAGACGCCACAGTCACAGGTGCGGCATGCGGGATCTGGTGGACAGTTGTAAAGAGTCATTTGCCACTCATGTAGTGACGGGTATTGAAATTGTGTATCAGTGACAGCTGCACTGACTGCTGCTTGCATGCATGACAACTTAGCAGTTCAACCACACAGTAAAAGAGATAGAGCCATGCAACATTGGATGAGCTGGCAAATGAACTGACACAAACAGTGTTAGCATCTTTATGTAGGTGTCCAGAGCAGCAATGTGTTGCTTGTCTGTTTATCCCAAGCTGCTGCGTGGTGCGCACTCCAGTAAAGGCATACTGCATCTGGAACTGATTGTTACCACGGACTGTACACACACTTGTTGCAAGGTTGACCTCATATATCTGTTGCTGCTGCTGCTGCTGCTGCTGCTGCTGCTGCTGCTCTGACCCTGTAGCAGATCTTTGGCAGATGAATTGCAGGTTGTCAGGGCCGGTTGGTTGCAAGTTGTTGCAACATGTGTGAGAGGGTCCAGCCATCCTGGGGTTTCCTGGCATAGCATGAACATGAGAATCAGATCAGTGCCGCACCACACGCAGCTTGTTCATGACCACTGGTAGACATCCAGCAAGGGAACCCTTATCAGCATCCAGCTGCGCCATCAGCATGCCATGCTGACTACTATGTTGATGACATTAATATGTTTGACTTCGCAAGTCGCTGAGTGGGCTTCAACATGTCATGATGGCCTACTCATGGGAGGCGGGTTGTGTGGTGCTGTGACAGAGCGTTCAAGTGATTTGTAACGTAAACCCTTGGTCCAGCTCAACACCGACAAGGATGCGTACAAGGGTGCACGAAGATAGGAGGGAGCAGTTTGAGATCAGATAATCGACCCACTTTGTGTTCAGGCTGTAGCTGGTGTGGCTTGTGCTTTGGGACTTTCGGTGTGCATGCTGGTCAGATTGTGTCATGCCGGTTTGATTAGATCGTGTAGTATGATGAATAACGTATTGCCGCGGGATATCAAGCGGCTTTCAGCTGCAGGGGTCGTATGCATGGAACGTGGTGTCCATCGGTCCCTGCCGAGACCTTTCACCGCTCTGCGCTCCAGGGGCAGGAACCAGTTGCATCAGTCAGCGTCACACCATCATATACCTCAGGTTGCCCAGATATCACGCCGCCAATGGTTGCTTGTCACAGCCTGTGCCTCTCAGCAGTTGGGTGAGTAGGTTGAACTGCTGCACAGCGGTGCCAGCAGCTGAATCCCTTGTACTGCTACAAGTCAGTGGTGCCCAGAGTATTTGCTCAGTATTATGCAGTCTGCCACGTTGCTTGTATGCGCGATCGAAGCCAGCTGCTGCTAGTGTTGCGGCACCAGACAGACAGCAAACTCAGGGACCAACCTTCTGTGCTGCACTGCTGTCGGCTATCCATAATCATCTCAGGGGCTCACCAGCAGCTTCATTCTGGCGCATGATACAACATTTGCCTCACACCAAGTGCACAACCGTGCGTGGAGCAGCAGCTCTTGCCCTGCTTTCACAACACACTGCATCTCCTGCTCTGCAGCTGCATCATCCGCATCAGCAAGGCCACTGGACAAAACCAGCCCAGATTCAGCAGCAGCAGCAGCAGCAGCAGCAGCTCCAAAGACAGGCTACAAGCAGCCTCCAAAGGAGATTCTTGATATTGTGGATGCTCCCCCTCAACCTGGACTTACATTCTCACCCAGCAGGGACAAGGTGAAGTGAGGGGCCTCTCACCTCAACAACCAGTAGCCGCGAATGCAGTTCTGATCCAGCGGGCCATTGAGAATTGCAGCAGCAGCAGGGTTAGCAGCAGCAGCAGAGTTGGCATCAGCAGCAGCCTTGCATGAATCGGTCAAGCTAATACAGGAGAGCTCAATGTTACAGTAGCAGCAGTGAAGGGTCAATTGCCGGCAACGTACAGCTGCATCATTATCAACAGCAGCCAGCACGACAGCAGCAGGCTTTTGGGAGCATTGAGCAGTATACACAGCTGTCAGCACTCGTTGAAGGTGGTATTTGAGCATGCATCTTACTTCTCACGCGCCAACTCATGATCTGCTGTGTGTGTTTGTGTGTGGCTGCTGCAGATCCTGCAGCTATCACGTCCACCAGCACTGCCACCAATCTTTGAGCTGTCAAGACCTGAACTCAAACTAGCAGGTGCACAGAGCTGCTGCGTACAGCTGCAGAGTGCTGCGTACTGCTGCAGAGTGCTGCGTACTGCTGAACACTGCTGCATACTGCTGACCCCTGCTGTCTGTAGAGGCATAGGAGTCATGTGAAGCACATCAGAAGTAAAAACCTAGATCACGGTCAATTTCCTGTACGGCAACAGCCAACAGCAGCACCGGGGAGAAGTGTCCACCCTCTTGCTTCATGCTGTCAACACTTATATTGGTTTGCCGCTGGCGGCGCCCTTATTTCCACCAATGCTGCGGTGTGCACTTAGGTTGTTGCGCTGCATAAAACACCTGCTGTTGCTGCTGCTGCTGCAGGCATCCGCATAGATCCAGAGCAGATATCTCGCTCCCGTATGGGCTACAACACCGGCCTGAGCATTGTTTCCTCCGACACGCTGGTGCCAGCCAGCCCAGAGGACACTCACCCCATCACAGGCTACCCAGAGGGCAGCTGGGTTAATTATGTGTCTTGGTCACCTGATGGCAAATACATCACTTTCACAACACGCAGCCCTGGTGAGTTTCTGTGCATGCGCACGTTATCTTGCTGTTCGTACCATGCATGCACGCGCAGTTGTGTCAGGTGTGCGTGTGATGATACCTCTCGGTGGCAGCAAACTTTGTCAACAATGTTCATCAAAGGGCAACAACCTGACTTCAGTCAGGTGTGCGTGTGATGATACCTCTCGGTGGCAGCAAACTTTGTCAACAATGTTCATCAAAGGGCAACAACCTGACTTCACTCAATGCAGGACTAACATACCCAATGCAGGACTAATCTACCCAATGCAGGACTAATCTACCCCATGCAGGACTAATCTACCATATGCATAACTAATCTACCAAATGCAGAACTAAATCACCAAATGCAGAACTAATCTACCCAATGCAGAACTAATCTATTGGACCGAGTGGCGTACTACTGTTGCGTTATACATCATGCAGCTGGCTGTGATTGCTGCTACTTGCACATCCAATCCCTCTGTTGTTTGTAGGATTCCAGATTACAACAATATCTACTTTACACTCGTTGGCACACGTTCTGCTCATTCTCAGCTGCTTATTTTGCTTTTTGTCTTCAGGAGGTCCTGGTGACCCTCCCCGCGGTCCGCTACAGTTATGGATTGCTGACTCAGTCACCGGCAAAGCACGACCCCTGCTCGGCAATCGCCGCCTCAACACCGTCTTCAGCAGCTACGAGTGGATTGACAACGACACGATCGTGGCTACTGTCATACCTGAAAACCTTGGACAAGTGCCAGCACGGCCGCCAGTGCCCCAAGGACCTAAGATCCAGGACAACAGTGACGGCAAGAAGAGCCAAAACCGCACGTGGACAGATCTGCTGAAAGACGAGCATGATGCTGACCTGTTTGAGTACTACGGGACATCTGAGCTTGTGAGCATCAATGTTGCTCGTGACCCGGAGGGCTTTGAGGGCGCACTGCTGGCACCAGCTAGGATGTACACAGAGTAAGTGTTTGAGCATATTTGACTTGACACCTGCTTCTTACCTCACAGCTGTGTTGTCTGTTATTCTGCAGGAGTGCTGTAGGGTACTTTGGCTGATCTGATTCACTTGGGTTACTTACAGTCTGTCTGAGAGTGATTGACTTGCCTGTTGCCATGAGCACAAGGGATTCAAAAGCAATTATATAATGTTTTGGTTTAAAGTGCCATGTCACTGCTGGTCCCCCTATCTGAAGCCACTGGCGGAATGTATATGCCTGAAACCTGAACCCACATGACTCAATCAAAGCTGTCTGCTGTCTCAACGCCTGCCCCTTGTACTGCTACGACTCTTGTGCTGCTGCTACCGCTGCTGCTGCTGCTGCTATGCTTATGCAGGGTGTCAGCATCTCCTGACGGCCAATTCATCATCAGCTGCTGGCTGACCAGGCCCTTCAGTACAGCAGTACCAGCAGGCAGATTTCCAGTGACAGTGCAACTCTGGACCAACAGCGGCCAATTTGTGAAAGAGATCGCTGCCCTGCCCCTGGCTGAAGATATTCCAATTGCGTTCAACAGCTGCAGAACAGGTGATGCCTGTGACCTGGGTGCCTGGCCAGCAGAATTAATTAGGAGGAAATGAAATGGGATAAAAAAATCCAGATCAAACGAAATCAAATGAATTATTATGATATCGTATCATATCATATCACATCGTAGCACATCACATCACATCACAACACATCACATCATATCATTTTTCATTTTTTATGTTCAAATTGAATCGAATCACTTGCTGGGTGTGTGCCCAGTGGCGGTTCATTGCATATGTGTGAAGCATCATCTGCTACAATCAGAGTAAAAGTGATTTCAGCAACATTGGTGCTCAGTATGGTGTCAGAATTGCTCAGGGTACAGTACATACACAGCCGCGTGCTGTGCTGCCATGACGACGTTTGCTGGCTCTGCTTTTGGCTTGCTCTGCTGCTGCTGCAGGTCCTCGTGCCGTGAGCTGGAGAGATGACAAACCAGCTGAGCTGTCATGGATAGAGGCCCAGGTGACACACCACCAGCAGCAGCAGCAGCAGCACAAGCAGTTGGCAGTCTCAACGCGACAGAGTGTCACTTGATTTCACAGTAAATGTGCCACCTTGCAGGACCGCTCATGCACAACTGTTGATTTTGTTCTGGTGTTTGATACAATACAATTGAGTTTCCCGTGGTTTGAAGGCAGTGTGCAAAATGCTTTCAAGCAGAAACTGTCTCAAACAGACTTGTTTTTTGTACATCGCCTACAGTAAAAGTCCCAAGGAAGGGGTCATTGGTGTGTGCAGAACTCCAAGTGTCTCTAGCAGCAAGATGCTGTAGAACTTTGCTCTTTTGGTTGCTGGATAAAGCAAGCTGTCAATCAATGCCCAGTAGGCACAACGGTGAACTCTTGAGCCTGACAAGCTGCTGGTTCATCCACCAATTCAACTTGTCGTGTCGCTGCTGCCGCTGCTGCTGTCGCCGCCGCCGCTGCTGCTGCTGCCAGGATGGTGGAGATCCTGATGTAGCTGTATCACCTCGTGACATTGTGTACACTCTGGATGCACACGCTGCTGCCGCTGGCGATGGTGATGGTGACGGCAATGGTGCTGGTCTTGCTCCCAGTGTGCTGGCTGCTACTGATTTGCGATGTGGCGGCGTCTCCTGGTGTGATGGTGGGTGCGCTGCCACGACTCTCTGTAACTTCCTGGACTTGTTTGAGCTAGAATTTTCAATGGCCATCATCCCGTCTTTTTCTTCCTCTTCGTTGAGAATTCTTAATGATCATCACCATCAGTACTTTCTCTCCCTGCTGTGCTTCCAATAATAATTTAGTATATTGAATTGAGGCCTCCTCCTGTCCTGGTGTGTGTTGGATCTTGCAACCAGTACAAACTGCTGACCAGTGCTGCTGGCACCATGAGACAAACAGAGCCTCTGTCTTAACGGTTTGCATATACATACACACACATGTCTGGTAGACACAAACATATCTCACAGACTGGTATGGCAAGCTAGCCATCTGCCGTCGCTTGAGATGTCAGAAAAAGGCTCAGCAGGTGCTGCTGCTGCTGCTGCTGCTGCTGCTGCTGGCAGGTGATCTTGCTCTGTTGTATGAGTCTTGGTGGAAGACTCGCCGCAGCGTGATCTGGACACTGTCACCTGATGACAGGCACAAAGTGAAGGAGGTGCTGTTTGACAGGTGAGGGACGGACAGGCAGACACTGACAGACACTGGCAGACACTGTCAGACACTGTCAGACACTGACAGACACTGTCAGACAGTGACAGACAGTGACAGACAGTGACAGACAGTGACAGAAAGACAGACAGACAGACAGACAGACAGACAGACAGACAGACGGACACTGGCAGACAGACAAACAGACAGACACTGGCAGACAGACAGACAGACACTGGCAGACAGACACTGGCAGACAGACAGACAGACAGAGTACAAAATGCCAACAGATAGTGACACGATTATAGAAAGACTGACACGCGAACACAAAAAAAGCCAGCGAGAAAA
>JABEVS010000568.1:0-36571 GCA_018290735.1 Coelastrella sp. MACC-549 | reverse complement strand
CACTCAGTTGCTTATATGCCTGTGCCAGACCAATGTGCTGCTTGTGATGACATGTGCCTTCCATGCTGAAGCTTGCTTGGCATACATGTTGCATCTGTCTGTGCACATACTTGATGCCTGTAATTGGAGGGAGGTTGCTGGGGTGTGGGGATTGGGTAGGCCAAATACCCACTGGCCATTGCAGTCTGCATGGCTGGATGGTGGATTGTTAGACAGTGTTGTCCTAGCTGGGTGTGAGACAGTGAGTGTCATTGGTCAACCTGGTTGACCTTTGGCCGGGGCAGTACTGGCCTGACAGTACTGAGACCTGAGCAGCACAGCTGGCTGGTCATCAGGAGACCACCCCCTTGTAACAGACACAAAATAACATAAAAATTAGCTTTTTGCCTGTGCCAGATAAATGTGCTGCTCTTGATGTCATGTGCTTTGCAGCTTTGCATACACTGACATGTGTTGCCGTCTGTTGCAGGTTGCTTTGGGCACATGTTGCATCTGCCTTCTGCACATGCTTGATGTCTTGTTGCCCTTGGAGGATAGTTACTGGGGTGTGGGGATTGGTGTAGACTGATGCCCGCTGGTCACAGCAGTCTGCGTGACTAAATGGTGGATTGTTGGACTATATTGTCCTAGCTGGGTGTGAGACAGTGCGTGTCACTTGTCAACCTAGTTGACTGGTGACCGGGACAGTAGTGGTTCAGCAGTACTCTCAGTAGTACTGAGACCTGAGCAGCGGAGCTGGCTGGTCCTCAGGAGACCACCCCCTTGTAACACAAACAAAAGCAAAAGCAAAAGCAAAAGCAAAAGCAAAAGCAAAATTTGACCTTTGGCCGTTGCAGTACTGGCCTGACAATACTGAAACCTATGTTCAAACCTCAGCAGCAGAGCTGGCTGGTCATCAGGAGACAGACCACCCCCTTGTAACAGACACCAAACAAAACAAACTTTCATCTTGCAGGTCGCTTTGAGCACATGTTGCATCTGTCCTCTGCAGATAATTCATGCCATCATGATGCTTTTGGATGAACGTAACTGGGGTGTGGGGATTGGTGTAGGCTGCCACCCAATGGCGGCCATTCAAGGGAGTGTTGGTCTCCATTACAGTGTATTGTCCTAGTTGGGTGTGAGACAGTGCATGTTATTGGTCAACCTTGTCATTTGTAGACCTAACTGGTGACCGGGGCAGTACTGGATCAATAGAGACCTGAGCAGCGGGGCTGGCTAGTCAGGAGACAGGTCTTCTCCATGTAACCGTTACTAACGTTTACATCAAGTTGATGAAATGTGCTTTGCATCATTGCATCATTGCATCTGACATGTGTTGCTTTGTCCTGCAATTCTCGTTGAGCCCATGTTGCGATGCACTTGCCCTCTGCACATACTTGATGCATGCAGTTGGAGGGAAGTTACTGGGGTGTGGGGATCATGGCAGGCTGGAGCCTGGTAGTCAGCTGCTGGCATGAGATATGAGAAGAAGCGGCCCTCCATGCAACCGCTGAGCCCACACATCTGTGTAGATGTGCAACAAGCCACATGGCCCATGCAGTGCCAGCACACACCAGCACGTTATGAGCATATTCCAGCTCAACAGATCTTTAAACTATGATGGATGGGCACTGCCGCATATGGCAGGTAGCTATTGGCTAGTGAGCAATGCCTCTTGCAGGCACATGCTATATTGTCACCTAACAACTGTAGCGCATCAATTGGGGCTGTGCTGCAGCAAATGCAGCAGCATGCATAGTCTAGACTAGAAAACAGAAGAAATATGGTTTGCTGTAGGTATGCGCTACAGCACACCAAAGGAATGTCAGCCAGGGCAAGAAAGCAAGCAACCAATGGAATCAACAAAATTGTTGCAGCAAAGGCATGATATTTGCCTTTAACTGCTTACAGTACCACAGCAGCCTACACTTCTGCACCAACAGCTGGTCAAACAACACATCTAGGGCATGAGCATTCTGGACCTACAAATACTGCAAACATCAACACTCAGTCCCTCACATCCTGCAAGCTTGGAGGCAAGCCCTGACATCACCCCTCAGGCAACAGAGTCTGTCGTAACAGCATCAGTGCCACTGACATAAGTACAACAACTGCGGTTTAACCAGCAGGGGCTCAGGCACTAGCCGAGAAATGCAACGGCTGCATTGCACTGTAGAAGCCTGCGAATGCTTGCGGCTCTAGAACAAAGTAACACAGGTGGCTGTGCATGTTGATAGCTTGGGCTGCGTAGCCAGGTTAATATGGCTGTTCATGTTGTGCTGGTCACAGCTGCAGCTGTACCCTTTTTTGGTCAGTTAAAGACTGATCGGCGCTGCTGTCCCAACTCAGCTCACGCTCCTGCTATGGCTCTGAGTGTGCTGCACTCATACGACCCCCCCAGATTCCATGCTTTCCCAGTCCCTGATCTTGCTGATGACGCGCCTGCTGACAGTGGTGAACTCATTTGCCTGCTCATCTATCAACCCGCGCACATGCACACCTCTCACATAATACTGACTGTCCCAGAGTGCACTGCCAGACTGGCCCATGTACGTGTCACAGGTGTGACGTGTCGACTCCTTGCTGCAGTCGAAGTTGACCACACAGGTGTCTGTGTCACATTCGCCTTCAGGCTTGTCTGATGGGTATCCTGCCGTGGTCAACGTAACATCACTTTGGTCCTCACACTGGCTCTTCAGGCCCAGTGTGCCCACCTCCTTTGGTGCCGCTTCAGCTAACTGTATGAGAGCAATGTCACCCTGTGTTTCCTGTGAGGAGATGTAGTTCTTCATAAGTGTGGCGTGTGTCCACTTGATGACGCCAAAGGGATTGATCAGCATGCCGTTTGCCCTGTACCTGCCGGGCGCAAAGCTCAGCAGGTCCACAAAGGAGTGTGTGTCCACGTCCCACACACAGTGGGCTGCAGTCAGCACTCTGCGGGGGCTGATGAGGGCCCCAGAGCAGATGTATGCAGTGCCAGCATCATCAAAGTCAATCTGGCCTATAGCAGTGAATGGATACACCGGCCCCTGGGGGCAAATCTTCCTGTCATCCGTGCCCACCAGAATTGACAAGTGTCTGCCTGGTTGCTGCAATCCTGCATTGCTGCTGGCTGCTGCTGTGCTGTTGCCCTGTACCACTGTTGCTGTGGTTGTCGGTACCTGTGGTGAGATGGTAACTGTTGCTCTGCCGTCCTGCATCAAATCCTGCAGGGGTTGGTTCTGCCGCTGGATGTACACATGTCCCTCTGGAGTGAACCTGACTGCTGCTACAGTGTCTGGCATCAAGCCACTGCTTGGTGCTGCTGCTGCTGCTTTCTCTGGTACTGCCTTGCTGCCGTTGCTGCTTTGCTGCTGGTGATGCTTTGACAGCTGCGCCCTGCCGACGTACACAAAGCCATCTGCAGCAAATGCGTTGATGACGTCTGCTGAGAGCATTGCGGTGGCACGCTCTTTTCTAAGGCCCATCCTTCGAAGTAAGTTGTTGCCAGTGCTGCGGATGCTTGCTGCTGTTTTAGGGGCTGCCTCAAGCTGTACTGAGAGGCCGATTGGGCCGCCAGTGAAGCTGAAAAATGCATCTGCAGAAACAGCAGCAACCAGGCCAGCAGATTGGTGTGTCTATCTGCCTAGCAGGCCAGCACAACCATGACTAATCAGAATGTTTTCCTGATGGTCGCATACTGAAATCAAGTACGTAACTGAGCGCATTGACCGAGCATGTGCGGCGTGGTGGATGAGGCATTGAGGCAGTGAGGCTGGTTTAGACTTTGAACCAACATGTAAGATTGTTCATCGCTGCAAATGCCTTCTACAATTCTGTTCCTTAGGCTTGACTCAGGCACTTGAAGTGCTCAGCAGAAGGTTGTACCGTTGACTGGCACACAGAACCGAGCTTCCTGCCGATATAGATCACCATACCTTTACAATACCCAGCATGCTGCACTGTAACTTGCTGTAACATAGCCAAGCATTCGTTGTAGTACGTTATGCCATCCACCCCACACACTGGGTCTGCTTGTTCAGGGCAATTGTCAACTTGCTGTGAAGCACGCAAGGACCGCGCATCTGCAAGCATACATGATCCGCGGCAGGCATAGTACTATTACAAAAACATTCTTAACAACTTTTAAGCCATATAAATGGCTGTAATGACGTTTTCTGCCGGTTGGGCACTTTCCTCGTTCGTTTCATGGGTTGGCTGTTTAGGCATGGTTGTTGCAATTTGATGTCGACATGCAATACTTTGTTATTGCTAGTTGAGACATATTCTCGCTGCTCACCTACGGTCACTAGCAAGTACAATAGCCAAACGACCAAGGCCAGCTTGCTTTCCCAACGTGCCTCCATCGCTTACAATATATACCCCAGATACACCTAAAGCAAGCTCATGTAGGTGGCTAGCGCACCGACGCTCAAAAGCTGTCCAGTACTGTTTGTCCCAGAGCAGAGTGCCAGAATTGCGGACACGAGATGACGGACTTCTCAGGCAGCGTGACCAGCAGCTATCTCAGCAGCTGGCTGGGAGCAATAGTTTGTTCCTGTGCTCGGTCAAAGTGTGACAGGGCCGTAACACGCGTCCCGAGTACCGCCCAACTGTTAGTCATAACAGCGTGCGTATTGGCTTCTCCTTGAAAACGCTAACCAACTCCAACAAGAAACTTGTGAGCTACCTTATCATGGATCCTAACAACCCATAGACCTGTGGTTCATGCTTGGCCCAATACTTCACGGTCCCTTTCCCTGCATACGCCGAGATGCAACACATCAACCTCCCGCACTCGCACCATACGCCAGCGCTCTGACTAGCTTATCATGCGCTGTATGCGCAGCAGCTGCTGTGTTGCTAACCAACCAGCCCTCGCAGCATGGCAACTTTGAGCTTTCAGCTGCTGCTGCTGCACCCGCCACAGCTGGCCCACTCCCCTGCACAGGCAGCACAGGCTGCTGCTGCTGTGTATGCATCACCACTGCTAGATACCTCTCCAGGACCAGCAAGGCGCCCTGCAGTGTTGACAAGCCAGTAGATAGCCTCATTTTTGAAGCCACGATTGCAGCAGCGGATGCGTAGTCATCGCCCAGGCAAAGCTGCGCCACAACATGCGGCAGCAGCGTCTTCAAGCTGAAGTCATCTGTCGCACCTCCAGCCTGATGTCTGCCACCTGCCGCAGCTGCATCCCCCAGCAGCAACCTCCAAACCTCATACAACTGCTGCTGACCACAAGCAGCACTGCTGCCTCCTGCAGCGGTCCCAGCAGCACTGCCGTCACTGGACGAGGGACGCCTCCTTGAAACAGCAGCCACCCCATTCAATCGCACCAGTTGCCCGCGCAACAGCAGCAGTACCAGCAGCTGCTTGATCCAAGGGTCTCCTGCAGCCACCAACACCTGCCCCTGCTCAATCTGCTGGATCGCCTGCTCCTGCAAGGTGGCATATGGCAGCAGCAACCTCAGAACAACCTGTCCTGCAACCCCCATGACGCAGCCAGCCTCCTGCAAGAGCTGCGATGCTTCAGATTCATCCACTGGCAGCAGCAGCTGCTGCTGTTGCTGGTGCTGAGAATCTTGGCTGGTTGCTGTGGCTGCAGCCACAGCAGCGTTGGTAGCTGCTGCAGCGACACCATCCAACACTGCAAGAACGCCCTGGGACTGGCCAGCTGCCATCATCTGAGTCAGCAGCTGGTGCCAGCAAGAGTGCAGGAGTGACAAGCTGCAAGTGCCAGCTGGCAGACCAACAGACACTGCCAGATCAGCAACCTGTTGATCAGCATCTCCCTCCACTTCTTGCCACTCCTCCTCCTCCTGCTGCTGCTGCTGCTGTTTGTTGCTAGTATTGGCTGCTGCTGTTGTTGATGTTTCTGCAGCATCAGTTGACTGCCTTGTTGTGCTTCCTGCTGCTGCTGCTGCTTCTGCTGCCGCTGCTTGTGTCTGAGGGAAGGCCTGCCCTTCTTTCCAGACATCAGTGAGCAATGTCTGCAGAGCTGCTGCCTGCTGCTGGTTGAGTGGCTTGCCTGCTGCCTGTTGCTGCTGCAGCACACGACTGAACCATGAGACTGCTGCTGGGACACTACACACATCCTCAACAGTTGCCTGCAAGAAAACACACACATACATACACATGACTGTTGTCCAGAATACACACAATCATCTTTAAAGATGCACAAGACCACTGTTTATGCCGCATTTCGTGACGCTTTCAGAGGTGATCTCGTGCTGCACAGGCATTAAGTCGATTTTTGTTATCAACACCAATCTAAGTGCAGACGACAACTTGATGCCTGAGTAGCACGAGGATCAACCTCGATTCCAACATCCAACACAATACACACAAGACAATACACCATGATTTCGCTACATGCATTCGCTTTCCTGCATGTTGACGCATGGTATGACACACGTAGAGGTGGGCCCTTTTCTACAAGAGTGTAGCAAGAAGGCACAAAGCAGCATCATTGTGGCGTGCAGCAGTCACAGTGCAAGGCCCATCAGTGACATCATCAGCAGCTGTTGAAGACAACAGAAGTGGAGCAGTCCTTGCTGCGACACACGTGCACAGCAGCAGCAGCAGCAGTGTGCAGCTCACCTTGAGTCCCGGAAAATGCTTGCTGAGCAGCGTGAGGGTTCTTGCCAGCAGCAGCCCACTGCCTCCCCTCATCACACCAAGCTGCTGCTGCTGTATTTCACTGGCAGCAGCAGCATCAACGTTACCACCTTCCCCAGCCCCTTGCCCTGCTGCTGCTGCTGCTGCCAGCCAGCCTGGCCAGGCCTGACCAGTACTGATTTGCTCCTGCTGCTCCAGCAGTCCTGATACAGCACTGCTGCTGTATGCCTCAGCAGCCAACTGCTGCTGGTACTGCTGCAATGCATTCCAGAAGCCGCAGCGCAAGCTGTGCAAGGCTGCTGCCATCCACCCGTCAGCTGCTGCTGCTGCTGCTGATGTGGCAAGAGGCTGAGGAGCAGTCTGGATTGGCTCAGAAGGTCCCAGGCACTTGATGAGTTTGTGAGATCGCCTCAAAACAGTTTGAGCACTGGTGACACCTGCCGCTGTGGTACTGCTGTTATCAGTGTCTGCTGCTGCTGCTGCTGTTGTAAGCTCAGCGACCTCAGATGCCAACACTGTCTGCAGGTCTGCCAGCATTGCAGTTGTGAGCTGCTCCAACACTGCTGCCACTGCCCCCAGTGCGCACTTTTTCTGCTGCTGCTGCTGTTTGTCCGTGTTGGCAGATGCTGTGCAGGCTGACAACAATGCCTGCTGCATAGACATCAGCTCTGCTGCAAGTTGTAATGCTGCAACAGCAGAGTACTGCCCACTGGCCAGCAGTAGTTTCAGCAGCTTCAGCAAACAAGGCATGCTTTCACCTATCTCTACTGCTGCTGCTTCCTGAGAGCTGCTGCCAGCAGCAGTGAGCTCTCTTGCCACTGCTGCTGCTGCTGCCCCGGAAGCTCCATTCAAACCTGCTGCTGCCATTGCATTGGCTGCACATTGCCTGGCAGCAATCTGTACTGCTGCTGAGATCAGTGGCAGCAGCAGTTCACGTCTGCGTACTGCCAGCTTTTCAGGCAGTACAGGTGGCCTCCAGGCAGCTACTGCTGCCAGATCATCCTGCAGCAGAAGTACAGTCAGACCCAAAGCTGTACTGCCTGTACTGCTGTCAACATCAGCGGACCCTGCTGTACCACTCAAGTTCCCAGTGCTGCCAGCGGCAGCAGCAGTGGAAGCACCATTGGTCATGCTAGCATTTCTGCTGAGCGCAGTGCTGCTGCTGCTGCTGCTGCTGCTGCTGCCAGTGCGCTGGGTGTCAAGGCCCAGCAGCTGCGCTTCAGGGTTTATGATCAGTGTTATAACGTCATCAAGGATCTGAAGCATCAGACCTGGTCCCATTGTAACAGGTTGTAACACCCCTACAGCAGCATCAGGGATCGGCTGCTGCCCCTGCAGCACAAGCCAGTTTGCAACTGCATCGAGCTGTAGTGCACTGCACCGGGTCAACTGCTGTCGACCGCCTGTGCTGCAGTACTTGGCCCGAGCCACTGCCCATGATGCCGGTTGAGGCCCTGCTGCTCCTGCTGTTGACATGCTGCTGCTGCTGCTGCGGCTGACACAGCTGGTGAAGCTTTCTGCACTGTCTCCGCTTCCATATGAAGTAAGTGCCGTTCGCTGACTTCCATTAGTACTAGCAGCAGCAGCAGCAGCAGATGAGTTTATATCTCCCTGCTCCAACTCGTAGTCCAAGTTACTGCTGCTGCTGCTGCTGCTGCTCATTGTCTTGCAGAAGAGCAGTAGGTGTGGGAGCCCAGGGGGAACTCCTGCTGCCAATTTGGCCATCTGCTGCTGCTGAGGTTTGGCTAGTCCACGCGCCACCATCTCAGAGATGACTTGACCGTGCTTGATGAACTTTGCTGCTCGTTCTGCTTGAGCAGGAGTGTTCACATACGCAGCCACAGCACTAACCGCCTCCAACACTGTCAAGGGGACATCCAATTCTGCACTGCTGTCATCACAGGGCCCATCATCACTGCTGCTGCTGCTGCTGCTGGCAGCAGTGATAGCAGGAGTCAACATCAGGCTGACCTGGCCTGCAATCAACTGTTTCACAGCTAGCCCTGATAATGCACTGCTGCTCTTGATCAGCAGCTGCTTCAATCGCTCAAGAGGCTGTAACACAGCAGTCACAGGAGCAAGACTCAAGTCACTGCTGCCAGCAGCAGCAGCAGCAGCAGCAGCAGGGGCATCTATTGCTGCCACTGCACCAGGTCTCAATGCAGTAGCAGCAGCAGAGGAAGAATCTACACATGCCTGAAGGCATGCCTGTATTAAACCCAACGTATAAGCAACATAATTGGCAGCAGCAGCTGGCAGCAGCGGGTAAGTGTTGCTGTGCAGGTGTGCTGCTGCTGCTGCTGGCCGCTGCAGCAGCAGCGGCATGTACTGCTGGATCAGGGCCTGAGACTCAGGCTGGCTGATATCAGGTGCATACAGGATGACACTGTGCACAAACCACAATGAGAGCTGCCAGCTGTCTGCTCCATATGCTGCTGCAAGCTGCTGTGCTTCCTGCATGAGGGATGCTGCATCTGCTGACTCAGCATCTTCATCCTCCACTGCTGCTGCTGCTGCTGCTGGTGGTTTCATTGCCAGCTGTCCTGCTTTGCTGGCAAGCTGTATGAGGACATTTTCCTGATATGGCTTATCACCTGGACAAATCAACAACAACAAAAACCTCATAACAAGTCGTTCATTGATGATTTGATGTTTTTCAATATTGATCATTCACCTATGTAACTGTTACACCATACATGCATGCTATATGTATGAAGGTTTTGTGTTATGTGCGGCGCAGAATTGTGATGAGCAGCCCTCACCTCCCAGGAATCTGGCAGTATCAACATCCGGCAGCCACTGCTTCAACTGACGACCATCAGACAGCTGCTGCAGACGCGCAAGGAAACGGGCAGCACTGCTGGCAGCAGCAGCAGCAGCAGCGGCTGCTTGAGACGAATGCCCACCCTGCTGCTGCTGCTGCTGGTGGACTACAGCTGCGGCAACAGTCTGCAGCTGTTCCAACCTCTCTTGCAACAAATGCTTCAGCAGCTGCTGTTTCCTTGGCAGGTTGTGCTGCTGGTCTGCTGCTGTGCTGCTTGTACTGCCCGCACTGCTGTCAGCAGAGGCAGTACAGATTGTCACTCCCACTGCCGCCAGGTCAGCCTCTGTCTGCTGCTGCAGCACCAGCAGCAGCTGAGCAGCAGCACCAGTGATAAACACACGCTGTAAGCAACTGTACGTGTTGCTGCCACTGCTGCTGCTGGCAACAGCATGCATGTTTGACATGAGATCATTTACTGTCTGCTCTACTGCTGCCGGCTGCTGCCGCTGCAGCAGCAGTGCCAGCAACAGATGCACATCACCTAATGACGGTAGCCCTGTCAGCGCATTACCAGCAGATGCTGCTGCTGCTGCTGCCAGCTGCAGTTGCTGCTGCTCTGCTGGTGGTTTAGCAGGCCCCTCAAGCTCTTGCTGTCTCTGATGCTGCTGATGCTGCTGTACGAGCAGCAGTTCATCTGTCAGTGCTGGCAGTTCACAGGGCGGGCAAAAACAAGCTGCAAATGCCAGCAGCTGCTGCCGTACATGAGGTGACAGCTCAGCACGCCTAGCCTGGCTACCTGGCAAGCCAGCAACATGCCTGCTGCCTGTTGGTGCAATGGCTGGAAGACCCTCATCACGCTGCTGCTGCTGCCCCGATTGATGCTCCTGTTGCTGCTGCTGCTGCTGTTGTACATTGTGGGGATCTGCTGCTGCTGCAGGTGTTGCAGGAGGTGAAGGTCCATGGACAGCAGCACCTTGCAAAGTATCTGCACCTGCTGCTGCTGCTGCTGCATGAACATCTGCTTTGTCTTCTGCTGCTGCTGCTGCTCTTGGCTGACCAACAGCAGGCCTGGGAGGATCTGCTGGTCCCTCTGCTGCGCAATCATCAGCAGGTGCCGCTCCAGCATCATCTGCAGCAGCAGTCGCAGCACTTTGTTGTTGTGCTGCTGCATGTGCCCTGCTAGGAGTGGCTGGAGTGGGTGTGTCTGGCGCTGCTGCTGCTGCTGCCGTTGTTGGTGTTGTGGCTTGAGGCTCAGCACCATCAGCAGCAGCAGTACTGACAGCTAGCTCAGTCAACTTGCTGTCATGTGGGAAGGAAGCTGCAGCAGCATGAGCTGCTGGCTGCTGCTGCTGCTGCTGCTGTAGCAGCAGCTGCTCAATGTGTTCCTGCTGCTGCTGCAGCTGCTTTGCATAGGCCATTCTCTCAGCCCGCTGTGGGGTGTACCTGCAAGATGTGGTTGTGTGTGTACTATAAAACACCAGCACCACTGAGTAGCCTTGTGCACTTTGCAGCCATGACAGCACTGAGAATGGATATACATGGAAACAGCAGACAACAGGCGAGCAGCACAACAATGCAGCAGCATGACACTTGCACAGACAGCGTACGTGGAGAATATCATGACTGAAGGTGAGAGAACCTGTAAGGCCACAAAGTTATAATATTCCCCTGCAGTCCGGCATGTATCAGTGTATTACGTTTACATTATGACTGCCAGCCTGCAGCCTCCTGGCTGTATACAAGTAGCCTCAAAACAACAAGACCGTGCATATTCGAATCTCAATATTCATAAGCAACAGATAAGATATCAAAAAGCTGTTGACAGTGTGAGGCGTGGCAGGGTCACCTTTCTGGGCATGTCATTTCTGCTGCCAGCTTCCAAGCAGGTGGATATCTGGCAGCAGCCAGGCCCAGCAGCAGGTACTCGGCAGTGGACACCTCACCAGCATCATACGCTGACTCAGCAGCCAACAGACGCACCTGAAGCCAGCAGCAGCAGAAGATAGCGAGACAGCGAGACTACTCTGTAGATGAATCCTGTTTTGAGAATACACACAGGCGTGTATATACATGTGTGTGTGTGTATGTGTGCTGTAGCTGTATGCATATATAGATTGGACGATATTGTTTGTTGATAACAGATGGATGTCTCTTGGGAAAAGAGGGACATGAATACAATGGACTGGCCACATTTGACAAGATGTAAAAAATATCATGTGACTTGTAATAAGATGAATCATGTATTGTAATCAAGTATGTTCCAAAGCAACAAGTGTTGATTTATGGACATATTTGCACGTCATTGGCTCCAATATGACCGCACAAGTTGTTCATTAAACAAGAAAGGAGAATGTTTCATATTCAACCTAAAGATACTGACTGCCTTGAGTGAGCAAATAAAAAGCTGTTAAAGCTCCTAAACCCTCACCTCTTGTTGATCCTCCAGACTGTTAAACCCCAACAGTGCTGCCAGCTCCAATACATCCCCCAACCGCCGCCATGGAGCAACCCTCACACCCCTGCTGCTGCTGCTGCTGCCGCCCCACTGCTGTTGCTGCTGCTGCCGGGGTGCTGTCCTGCAGAGCAGTACGCTGTGCAGCAGCTGCTTCTTGTCCGGCAGTGCTGTGAGCTGTGCTGGGAGCAGAGAGACACCAAACTCGGGCAATCGGCGCAGCACTGCTACTGTGTTACGGTGAGCAGCAGCAGCCTGCAGTGCAAGATGACAACAGACAACAAATCGACACTGTTTAATCATCGCAGGGTATGGCTTTGCTATGAGTCTACAGTAGGACATCTTATGTATTATGATGAGTCACACAGCAACAGTGATGATTGAGAAGTTGCAGCCTTTTTGGTAGGAGCAAGCTCTCCATCATTACTGTTGCTGTGTGACGCTGACAACTGCATAACAAATGACAATCCTTATCTGTGTGACCAGTGGACAATTGAATAAAAGATGAGCATTTGACTAGATTACCATCATCTTCTGGTGTGCAGCATACACATCGTCACGTGGCAGTTATATTTATATCTCCTCTACCTCACAAGAATGCAAGGCCAGCAGTAGCACCAGATGGTACTGAATAATGCCCATGACCCAAAGCTGCTGCTGTGCCTGCACTCACCTGGCATGATTCTGGCAGCAGAGCCAGCACTGCTTCAGCAGCTTTGATTGCTGCATCATCAAGTGACACTGCACTCGCCAGCAGCTCCCTACTCACACAAATAACAACCTCCTCAGCAGCAGCAGCACTCAGCAACCCCTCGGCCCCTCGCAACACAACACTGCTGCCAGCAGCAGCACCAGCAGCAGCAGCGCTGCCAGCTTTGGCAGCAGCAGCAGCAGCGAGCGTGGCAGCTGACGAGACCAAGGAGGCTGTACCGCTGACTAGACCAGCTGTAGTGCCGACTAGGCCACCTGTACCGCTCACTGCATGTGCTGTATTGCCTACTAGATGAGCTGTACTGCCTATCACACCTGCCCCCACCCCCATGAGCCGTGCAGATGTGCCCACTGCTGCTCCAGCAGCATTATGAAGCGCCTTGCGGACACCAAACCTGCTGCTGCTGCTGCCGGCTGTAAGTGCTGCCAATGCAGCCTCTGCTGATGCAGGTGTCGCTCGCTGCTGCTGCTGCTGCTGCTGCTGCTGTGGCAGCAGTCCAGCAGCTGCTGCTGCTGCTTCCTCCGCTGCTGCTGCTGCATCTGCTGACATATGCTGCTGGTGCAGCAGACCCTCATGCTGCTGCTGCTGCTGCTGCTGAAGATGAAATGCAAAGGCATCTCTACCATCTGCTGTGGCAGCTGACGCTTTAGGTGTACCGCCCAGTGGTGTACTGCCAGGCTGATGTGGCAGGAACTGTACTGCCAGGTGGTACTGCTGAGTCAGCAGCAGTGTCCGCAGAAATTCTGCTGCCATGTCAGCAGCTGGAAGACGATCAGTCAGGCCTGCCTGTTGAGCTTCAAGGAGGTCATGCCACACTTGTGCCCATTGACCTTCTGCCCAGGACATACCCAACCTGGAGGCCAGGCACAGTCACCAACAACAAGCTGATCAATTCAGGTGGTATCAGCATGGCATCATTGCATTTACAACTTATGTATGATAAAGCAACCTCTGCAAGGCATGTAAGTTTATCAGCAGGCTACCCTTTGAGGTGGTAAAAGTATTTGAGTGAAAGTACTTAACTCTACACTTGGAGAAGGCATATCTGCTGACAAGCTCACATTTAAACCATACTGAACAACATGAACAGAAAGCTGAAGACTTGGGATCCCAATCTGTTTCTACTGCAGTAGCAGAGCATTTTTTGCTGAAGGAGACAGAAGACAATTCAAACATATGAAGATAGGATAAAAAGTACATTGACCTATGTGGATCAGAGCCAAAGATACACCATCAACTCACCTTTGAGCTCTTCCCATGATCCGTTTAACCAGATCTCTCACTGCTGTCTCATCTGCTGCTGCCAGGTCCCCCAAACTGACAGCACAGCCAAGCTTAGTCAGCAGCCTAGCGGATCTAATACCACCCCTCAAAACCCCTAACTGCTGCATCAAATGCTGCAGCTGCTGCTGGCTCAATGGGCGCTGCTGCAGTGCTGCTGCGACTGCTGCTGCCAGGTACTGCTGCTGCTGCCGTCTGCTGCTGCTGCTGGCAGCAGTGGCATCGGCATTGACTTCACTCTCCCAGTCATCTGATGCTGACTCATCACTCCAAGCCTCCCAGCCATTGCTGCTGCCACCACCACCACCAGCAGCAGCAGCACCAGCAGCAGCAGCGTTGGCCTCCTTCCTGCTGCCTGTGTCACTGATATATCGCTGTTGTTGCAGTCTACTGCTGCTGTTAGCTGCAGCAGCAGCAGCATCCAAACCAGCAGCAGTAGCATCCAATATCTGCTCTAACTTTGCCCACTGGTTGGTGCTGCTGCAGCTGCGTACTGCTGCTAAGACAGCACCAACAAAGGAGACCACATCACCACCCCAGAGCAGCCCACCCTCTGCGGCACCTTGCTGCTGCTGCTGCTGTTGTAGTGCTGCACCCTTTTCCTCAGTGGTTCTAGCAATAGCAGCAACAGCACCTCTGAGATTGCTGCCAGAAGCAGCGGACTGCAACAGGCCCGCTTCTCTCTCTACCACAGCCACTGCCAGTGACATACCACCACTGCTGCTGCTGCTGCCACCGCTGCTGCTGCTGCCTGAAGCTGCTGCTGCTGCTGACTGTGAGGTGATCCAGTGCTGTAGCAGCTGCTGAAGTGCTGTTGCACGCTCTGCTTGTGGATAACACCCCAACAGTGGAATAACCCTGCAACATGGATACACAAAACCCCACTGTTTCACATGTGACACTTCACATGAAGAATAGAGGAGGCATTGCCTGTGAAATCAACGGATTTCGCAACAGACTTGCATGGAAAGGGAAGAACACAGCGCTTGTGGACATTTGCAGTGTGTCACATGACATTGTCATAACATAACATTGATGATATGAACGATCTTGATGATCAAACGAGCAATCCACCTGATGCAGAAGCATTGCGACAAGAAAGATGTTTTCAGACATCGTCATCATCACTCTGTGCCTGTTTGGCCAATTCAGCTCTTCAGATCTGCCCACCTGTCTACTAGGTCTTGTTGTAACAAATCTCTGCTGGTGTTGGCTAGACAGGTCAGCAGCTGAGTCAGCAGACCAGCAGAAACCCATTGCACTAAACCCACACACCAAATGTCACTCAAAGGAGCAGCAGCAGACGCAGCCGCAGCAGATGCAGATTGTTGACCTTCAACTGGTGTTTCTGCGCCCTGCTGCTGCTGCTGTGCCGGCCACCAGCTGGAAAGCAGCAGAGACAAAACTTTCACGTGGGTGAGCAATGCATTGATCGTCATCTGGCTGCTGCTGCTGCTGCTGCTGCTGCCATGCAGCTGCTTGCTGCTGCTGGCACCATCCAAACCGCGCTGCTGCTGCTCGTCATTTGACCTGCTGCCATCACTGCTGCTGCCAAATCTGCTGCTGCTGCTGGGACCCAGAGTTGCCTGTGCTATGCTGCTGTTCAAGTCCAACAAGCAGTCCCCATATCCTTTATTCACAGCCACTTCTAGAAGTTGAATGGACTCATTCAGCTGCCCTGTGACAGAGTCTACTTGAAACGCACGAGTGGCAAACCAGTCGGCAACTTCCTGATCACTGGGAGCCAGCTTCACTGCTAAACCCTGCTGCTGCTGCTGCTGCTGCTGCTGCTGCTGGAGCCACAGTCGCTCTAGTTCTTCAGTACCATGTAACATTGCTGCTGCTTCATCTGCATGAATGTGATACAGCGATGCATCTAAGCTGCTTGCTGTCTGCAGCTGGCCACTACCACCATCACCACCTGCTGCTGCTGCTGCTGCTGCTGATAATCTGGTTGACAGGCCATCACTGCTGCCAGCAGCAGCAGCAGCGGGTGTGCAAGGAAGCCGCCCAGCAGCAGCTGCTGCCAGAAACTGCAGCGTCTGCTCACACTCCACCCAGTCAACTTTCCTACCACCCACAAACAGCAGATTACCCGTCCCTACTGGCTTCAAAGCAGCAGCAATCAGACTCACACTACTGCTGCTGCTACTGCTGCTGCCAACAGCCCCCACTGCTGCTGGTGCTGCTGATCCAGCAGCCCCAGATCGCGGTATGAGTGCTGCATACATCCTTGGGTCCAATGTTTCAGGCAGGCCTGACAGCAGCAGCAGCAGCCTGGGGTGTAGGGACGCCCGGTGCCGCTGCAGCAGCAGTTGCAGGCCGGCGACATGTCCGGCAGCAGCGAGTGTGGCAGCAGCACGCAGGGGTGACTCGTGCCTGAGGGATCTGAACACGGCTGGATCATATGACCTGTTATTCAAAGCCTGCACAGGATACACACATAAAATCCAACACAAGATTGTTCAAGGTGAGGACAAATTGGGAAGATTTGATGTGGGTTGTTATGATGTGAGGCTGTCAGCCATCACCATTAGTACTGCGGCTGTTTTGTGCTGCTGAGGAGAACACGAGAGTATGTGTTCTGATATCATCATCTGTGATGCATGGTCCGCGTGTGCAGAAGTCCACGCGCAATAGATAATGATATCAAAACTCATTCTCATTGTGTTTTCTAAGTGTGCAGTTGTGCACTTCTTCCACTTTTCCTGGCAAGCAGACAGTGCTCAAATGAAAAGGAGAACATAAATAAAGAAAATGAATGTTGAGAAAGAGAGCTGTGCACACAGCACACCCACCACAGCCACTTCCAGTCTGTCATGCAGCTGCAGCAGTTTCAACCGCTGAAGCCTCCACCACGCAACCTCAGCAGCAGCAGCAGCAGTCATACCACCAAGATCAGCAGCAGCAGCAGCAGCAGTAATGGGCCCTCCCAGGCCTGTCAGACCTCCAGGACTCGCTGGAGGCTCTCTGCTGCTGCCAGCAGCAGCAAAGGCATTCGACCTGGTGGGTCGGCCAGGAGTGGCAAACTCAGCAGCAGTAGCAGCAGCAGCAGTGGCAGCAGCAGCGGCTGCTGCTGGTGGTGCTGCCCACTTCATGGTTTCTCTGAGGCCGTAGCTGATCAGAAGGCGAGCGGACTCATAATCCTGAAGAAGTAACACGACACAACACAACAAACCTTGGATTTCCTTGACCTGTGTGAGTGTGGAAATCTTCGGAGCATAATTATGTGTACTGTGATTGCACGGCTATCACTTGCAAAGCTGTATCCTTCAACAAACTGCTGTCCAGGAAACAAAGCAAAACAAAAGCAGCAACAGTGCTGCCGCTGCTGCTGCCATTACTGCTGCTGCTGCTGCTGCCAGTGCTGCTGTTCTCACCGGTGCAATCCTTGTGAGGCACTCTGCCACCACAGCTCTCCTGTCCTTCATCTTTGGCAGGTTGTCACTGATTGCTGCCCTGCTGACTGCTGCTGCTGCCCACCTGGCCCTGTAAACCGCGTCTGTGTTGAGTGAGTAAACCCTGCTGAGGTGAAATGCTGAACCCCAGTCCTGACAGCGCAAGTGAACCTGTGACAGCAAGTTGAACATGCAACAGATATAAAATGACTTATCAATTTAACGACGCATACTTATTCACAATATGACACATATATATATATATATATATATATATATATATAAGTTACCCATTGACCATAGCAATCCTGCCATCGGCCCCGCGCCCCATTTCAGAAGCGGACAATATGACACATGAGAGGATAATATACAAAATACATCTGATGATCTGGATAATTTCCAGGTGGCAAACTGCTAGCCAACCCCAAACAATATATGGTTTTTACAGGGTTCAGGACAACATGGCAGTACCATGCATGGTGCACTTGCACTGTCACAAGGTTGGTGTTTTAGCACTGCATGCAGAATTGTGCATGCTGTAACAGAACCCCAGCTTTGTGACAGCGCAAGTGCAGATGTCGGGTGATTGAATTTCGATTGAATTGAACTACGCCAGTATGATAAATGTAGACTTACAACACTTGCTGCTAATTCTCCACTTCACATGAACGCACTGACCTACAAGACACCTGAAAACTCCATGCACATCAGCACCAAAAAATTGACTCATGAGAGAAATCAAGGATACCTTTTCACTATCTCTTTTCTTGACATAGTGTGCATACATGGTGTTCTAAGGCTACTGCTGCCAAGAGAAAAAAAACTGTTTAAACGCTGATGGCAGCCACCCTTGGATTCCCCATGGCTGTGAGTGTGAGCCCCATGGGAGTGGAGCTGTGCACAGTGTGGCTGTTCAATTTCTACAGCAGCTGCTACAGCAGCAGACGTGTTACGCGTGAGTTGAGAGATGAGACGCAGTGATACATCTGTGATGGCACGAAACAGGCCATACAGAGCCAGCAGCAGCAGTAGCAGCAGCAGCAGCGCACCTGCACCAACTGCTGCGGTGTCCTCTCAGCCAACAGCACCAGACGCCACCCACACACACCAGTACCACTGCCAGCAGCAGCAGCAATGTCATCAGCAACACCAAGCTTGCCAGCCAGCCACCCTGCAAGCCCTCTGAGCTGCTGCTGCTCCTCACCACTGCTGCTGCTCAACTGTGCTGCCGCGGCTGCTGCTGCCCCAGGGCTCTGCTGATCTAAGCTGTTTCGAAGCCTTGGTTTGCTGCTGCTGCTGCTGCTGCTACTGAACAATGATGATGAGATGCCAGTAGCAGTGGCTGAGAATGCTGCCTCCAGGCCTGTGGCAGCTGCTGCTGCTGCTGAGGAGGAGGTGGAGGTTGTGATGGGCTCCAGTACAAGCAGGCCCCGCTCTCCTGAGTGACTAGCAACAACACGGGCACCTGAACAGCAGCAGAAGCAGCAGAAGCAGCAGAGGCATATCCACAGCCATTCAATGAACCATCTGCACCCACCACAGAGTACAGTTCACTTCATTAACATTTTTATCATTTGCAATGGATACCCTTGCAGTCATTTTGCTCGTCAGTGGGTTGGGCCAGGTGCGGGTGGTGGGTTTCTCTGCTCAATTTGATTACACAACACAAAATGCATACCCTTCAGTCAGATGATCAAGGTCGAGGGTGCAATTGATGGCACACCAGGACTCTCTACCACCCAGGCAGCCTGCCTGCCCACCTTTCTGAGTTTTCTGGGTCTGCTCTCTACTCAATTTGGTTCATGCAACAGTTTTGGCTGTTTTTATAACATGATGATCAGTCAATGCTCTTCAATCAGCTCTTTGAGGGCTCATCCACGACAAAGGGCTCTTCCACCTTGTCAGCCTCTCTCAACTCACCTGGAGCAAACTTCGCCGGAGCAGCTCCCAGCACATTCACACCGCCTGGCAGCCTCACAAGACTGACGCTGCCATCACCAGCAGCAACAGCTAAAACCCTAGGTCCCCACCAGGACACTGATCTATGACCTAAACCCCAGCTGTCGCTGCTGCTGCTAGTGCTGGTGCCAGAGCTAGCGGGGTTCAGGGGGATTGGCCTTGGGCCCAATAGTCCGATGCTGCTGCCAAGGTTGCTGCTGTTACCCAGACTGCTGCTGCTGCTGCTGCTGTCAGCTGGTCGCCCTGCAAACTCTACTGCTGGGTCTACTACGGTGCCTTGTGACAGAGAGATGATGTACACACTGCATCACAAGCAGACATACACAGAGAGACATCAGGCAGCAGCAGCATTCACATGTGCAACAGTCAGCAGCAGCAGCACTTGCTAGCACCGGCACACTCAAACACAAACACATGTAGCAAGCAGCAGCACTCTGGGGAGAACAACAGCTCTTTGCCTCCTGCTGGTTGATCAGCTCTGTACACACCAGGCTGGCGACAGAACTGTCCGTTGCCGCTCTGAGTCCCAGTGGCCTTGAACGGACCTGCTTGTGCAATGCTGCTGATTTCATTCATCAGGCTACAGGCAGTGAATTGCCTGGAGAGCAAACACACAAAACGTTCCTGGGCCCCCACCTTCCAGAACCTGTCAGCAGAGCAACATGCTCCATCAGCGGCGAGAAGGCCAGGCTCCAGCGCCCCGCTGCTGCTGCCGCTGCCGTTGCTGCCATGTCCACACCCAGCAGGCCAGCAACACTGCGAGCAAGGATGCTGGGACCGCCCTGAAACAACAGCAGCAGTGACTCACTGCTGAGCAGATGATGATGATGATGATGGCAACAGCGCTGATGACAATGATGCTGTTATGAGACTGCTGCATTGACTAGTTGGTTGTGTCATGATGCCGCCAATAGCCCCCTGCTTATGGCTCTTAGAACCCAACAAGCTTTGCTGTCAGTTCCACTAATTACTCATGCTTCTCAGCCAAGTGCCAATGACAACACTACAATAGCTGGCATCAGTCATGGCAGTGGCAGTGCTGGCAGTCACCAGCGCAACTCAGACCTGATGAGAGCAGATTGCATGACAGCAGCAGGTTTAACCCCGCACTGCAGCTGCTGCCACTGCTGTTCACAGCAGTCTACTTTCTGGCCATGCAATCGTCATTGGAACTTCTGACAGCAGCAACAAGGCTGCCTATAATATTGAGATTTGTTGTTGTTGCTGTTGACAGTGTTGCCGCAGTTGTTGTGCATGTGCAGCAGACTTCATGATGTGAAGCTCTCAACCCCAGCTGTGAGTTTCTCACCCCCACCTGTGCTTTTCCCTGTGTGAACTTCAAACTGAGTTGCTTGTCTTTCAACTGCCAACCACTGACAGTCACACCTTCAGCAGCAAATGTATCAGCAGCACTGGAGCAATAGCGGCGCTGCTGCTGCCCAATAGCACTGCTGCTGCTGTCATGGCTCTCGGTATGGCTGGTGCGGCTGGTGCTGCTGCTGGAGGTGTTGGTGGCTTGTCCATCACCAGCTATGATTACCAGCTGTGATTTTTCACTGTAGGCAATGGTACTCACTGATGAATGGCAGCGCTGCAGCCAGTTGAAAACGCAGAGACAAAAAGCCAGAGTACTAGCCTGTGGTGTTTATACAGCTCAGGTGTTACCTTCCATGCAGCTGCAGCGAATTGGATACATACCAGGAAGATGGGCTTTTGATGTGTACAGGTCTGCAGATTGGACGCCCATCTATGCCACAAGCTATCTGTTTGTGCAGCTTCCATTGCTGCTAGTCAGCATTTGAAAGGGACCCAAGCATAGCAAGCAGAGGGGTCCTTTCTTGCATCATCATTTTCGTGCCGACAGGTGATAATGCAGGTGATAATGCAGCCCGAAACGCATTGTGATGAACAACTGTGTTGGCTGCTGTGGTGTATATGCTTTGCAGGATCAGCTGCTGTTCATTACTGTGGCACATACTATCATCCCCCCCCCCTGTTCCTACAAGCTTGCTGCCGTAGCTAACAAGGGCGTGCATGTCCCGTGCTGTCTGATGTCTGCTACTATTCCTGAGCTGTTCCAGCTGCTGCTGCAGTACCCTGCCTACCTTCACCGAATACTTTTCCAGCTGCTGCACTGAGCCACCTCCGTTGCTGTCAGTACTGCCGCTGCTGCTGATGGTACTGTAGCCTACGAGGTACAGCACACGTGCTGCTGTGAGCAGTAGTACTGTACTGCCTGGTCCATAACATGCTGCTACCAGTTGCAGCTGAGCCCAGGGCCAAGAAGGGTCCCAGTGGCGTATGAGGGAGCCAGAACTGCACGTTTCAGAAGAAAAGATGGGTAAGTGTTTGATATTATAGTGTTTGGACCTATCATGGCAATCAACTTAGTCATTGGGGGTAGAACTTTGACAATTGCAAAGACACGCAAGACTGCAGATATGCACCTGGCTGTTGATCATAATGTGCTACTGCCCTGATTGAACATTGACTGGCCTCTGCTAAGGATTGGATCACCAGCAGTGTATGCAGTAGGAGGAGTGACGAGATTATGGGATGGTTTCTGCACCCACCTGTCGAGTAAATACACTGCGGACGATTTGCATGCCACCAAGAGCAACCGACTGTCACAGCTCCAACTGCAGCTGAGCACAACATCAGCTGATACCTGGCCATCTCTCGTGACTGGCAGTGGCACAAAGGTGGATTGGACCTCTGCCAAGCCATTGTTCACTGGTAGCAAGCAGATGCTCCTGCTGTATGGCTCCTTGACTGCAAGGCTCTTGCAGTCTGGTGATAGGATCAAAGAAGGTTCAGCTGCATGCAACAGTTCCGGGCTACGTTAGCAGTGTACTCACAACACAATCAGTATCATAAACAACCAGGTTGATGGATTGCGGACCTTCATACGCTGCATCAATGCCACAACCGACTGCTCTGCGTGCAGCTAAGCGAAGAACGTCACATGCGCCCGCTGCATCCCCGTTGATGATGCCGGTCGAGAATTGCACGTCTGTTTTGTTTTCGGACAGTAGACTACGCTCGTAGAGCACAGCTTCTGGCGTAGGCAACATTGCTTGTTGCTTGTACAGGTCTGTACCTGTCTACCCCATCCTGCACTGCTGGGGCTCAAGTGCTTCAGACAGACCACAACACACTGCACAGGCTACGCATTGTAGTTGCAGTCACATACACTACAGGCATGTGCATGCTGATGTTGTGGCAGGTGACCAGTCATAACCAGTGGCAGTGCAAGTAACACCCACCTGTGCAACTGCAAGTGATCAGATATCGGACATCCAGTCAAGCACTGCTGTATTGTGTAAAACCGTCACTTGCCTTTGATGACACGACCCCTTCATCATGTAAAAAATAGTCTACTTCAAGCAGCAGCAGCGCTGTTCCTGGCGCATTATGCAAATGCATTCTTGGCATGCGGCAGGAACAGTCGGGCCCTTGTGATAACCTATCACCAGTGGCACAAGCTGAAACAGCTGCTGAAGCCCTGCAGGGGTCTGACACTGCTGCTTTGGAGCTTGCTGTAGAGGAGCAAACAACACATGTCATTCAAGCGCACAGCATTGCAGCTTGCTACTCTGGTTTCAAACACCTCGGGCTGTGAGCACCTGCACTACTGCATGATGGTGGTGCCGGGCAGTACAACGGCTTGTCCCATTCATGGCTTGAAGGACTGCATTCCCAGAAGGCTAGGCTAGCATGACTTAAACCAGCAGAAGCAGGAAGCATGCTGCTCAGCCATCTGTCTGGTGTGTGATAGGCCTACTGCAGTCTTTCAGGAAACAATGCACCTGTGCAGCATGTAATGACGCATGATGCACGGTACAACATTCTGTTGAGGTGCACCTTCCTGTGCAATCAGTTAACCTATATGGTGCCATGGCTGGGAACTTTACGTGTAGTAAAGTAATGTCTTCACCTTGAGTACTTCCATGACTAGTCCATCATGCAAAGGGATCACTGCAGCACTGACATTGCCAAGTTCACTAAGGTAAGTTACCTCAGGAAGTTGAACTGTTGACGAGCTGCCCTTCATCATCAGATTGGTGCCAAGTTCACTGGATGTGATGATGTCAGGTGCAGCACAATCAGCAGGAGATTCTGGTATAAGATGATGGACGGTGTTTGTTACATGCCAGCCAAACTTCTGCCAGTTGTGATTTTCATGACCCAATGCCAATCAATGAAGACGGCGCCACCGTAAGTAACTTGTACTGAAGTTGACCTCAATGTATGACACACATTGTGTGGTGTGCCAGTTACAGCGGCTGTAGAGTCAGTGACAAGCACCTGCCAATGCCAGGTCATACTCTTATGCCATGCGTAGTGCACTGAACAACATGCGGTTCCCTGGTTGGGCTTCGCCAACAAGGCCCTGCGCTGCTGTGCCTTGATTGTGTCGTTCACTTCGGCACCTGCCACTCAATGGTTTACTGGACAGTCAGCATGACTGCACTAGTGGGCTATGGCACTCAGCAGCAGCGGCTCCTTTGCAAGTGATGTACTACTGTCGGAAGTACCGACATCGGTGGAGATCTGAGTTGTGCTTTACCCCGCAAGCAAATGACCTCAACCCTTCAAAACTCAGATCAATTCTGACAAGTTCGGAACATTACACTTGATGAAACTTACCGCACTGGCAGTGCGTCACGAGACGGTCACGTGTAACCTTGGATTCTGGTTCGGCATCGTCAGCAGCGGTGGCAACGACCGGGTCGGGCACCTGGAAGCCTCCAATGCCTTCGTGGCAAGCCGGAAGGCAAGCACGCTTAAAAAGGCAACTATCACATGCAGCTGCATGTTGCAAAAGTTGCAGCCGACAATAGGCGCCCATAGGCTGTGCGCAGAATTTGAAAGTAGGGTGCCTGCGCAGGGCCTGTGGTGCGAAAGGCAGCTGCATAAAGCTTGTGGCGCAGCACTCCCATGTCACATGCAGTTGACCTGCACAAACCTTCTAATTTGCATCAGGTGCAGATCAGTGTAAGAACAACGACCCCGGCTCCGTGTGTGACAGTTTACGGCTAGTGGCCTACAAGCCTGTTTGCTCTTTCCCTCTGCCCTTTTTGAAAGCGAACTGAATTTGATCTAGGAGGATGATGAGGATTACTGAGCGGAGGGGCATGGCAGCGGAGAGGGCACGTCTGGAGGTGGTGGTTATGACCCGGGATGGGCCCCATGATGGTGCGTGTTCTCAAAAGCAGCTGCTGTCAGATCATGGGAGAGTAGCATCAAGTTGTTGGCTGCTATGATGTCATGTCCCTGGCAGTGTGTGCCATAGATCTCTCTGGCTCTACAGCACTACTGTACTGCTGTGATAGCAGCAGTAGATTTCTGAAACAGGGACCTCTCAGAGTTAGACACGCACTGAGTTGGGCATCATCAATGGTTTGCATGCTCAGCTGCTGATCAAGTTCTGTCCCCCTGTGTGACTGTTTGGATGCATTCAGGGCACTTGATAATTGTCATCGATCTGGATGAGACGCTGGTGCACGGCATAACCCTGAGGGAGTTGGTGAAACAGGGGGAAGCGGCATTGAAAGTCGCCCAGCACCAGAGGGCGCTGCTGCAGATCTTCAAAGCGGGGATTATGAACGGCGTGGTGCAGGATGTGAAACGCCTGGCAGCAAGGCTGAAGGTGTATGTGAGGATTGGAGGTTCGATTCTGGAGGACTTCTTTGGTATTGATTGGGTTGTGAGGTGAGCTACTGCTGCAGCCTGCTGCTGAGCTGATACTATCATGGCAGTGCCTGCATGTAGGAGATGCCCCCCTGTGATACAGCACTCAGACCATAGTATACTACAGGGCATGGAATACTCGGTGATAAGGATTCTCCTGATGAGTACGTCTTGGCTGCAGCAAACTTGCCAAGGGTTGCATTGAGGCCAATGAGCAGCTCTACTCATCAGTTAATGCAGCCTGCATTCAACTAGTGACTCATGTCTAAGACCAGCACTTCTGCCCCAGGGCTTAGCATCCAATGCTACAGCGCAGTGCTCTTGATTGAACTACAAGTTACAATGCAAATGATCTGTTAAACAAATGACAATGCTGTACATGAGCTTCAGCATCCCTAGGCAGCAGCAGTGGGTCCCCGAATGCTGTGGCACGGGCCTCGAGCTGCAGCAACACATGTGTGGGGTACGGCTTGATAATATCAGGCTTTAAGCATGCTTGGCAACAGTTGCCAAATCCTCATGGTAATCCCTGGCCAGCCTAGTAGCTACTAGGCTTTGCAACAAGAGATCTGTACCCTGCAGGCAAGGCACATACCTATTTACTGCCCAGCATGTCTACTGCTGCTGATGCTCTCATAACTGAGCCTCATCCACTGAGTGTGCATGCCGGCTGCTGCTGTTCCAACTTGGCTGTATTGACTTGCAGGAATTATGAGTATGAAGCCCTCTTGCCTGATGAAGCTGGGCAGCTCAAGCCCTTCACCATCACCATCCCCATGGCCACCTCTAAAGGTGGTCACATTGTGCTCGCCAAGCTCAACCCAGCTCTTGACCGCGAGGTCAGGTGGAGGAGCAGCACAGGCTGCCCTGTTCAGCACCACTTTGACAAAGGCTGGGGCAGCTTTGTCGACCACACGACAAATGACAACCATGATTACACATATGTATTCATGAGGATCGCTGATGACATGACCAAGCTGCTAGACGCCCTGCTGGTCACACAGGTGGCATGCGAGGGCTTTGGTGGCAGGTGAGCATTGGGGTATCAGCATTTGCTAAGGCTTCCAACTGGGTGGTACCAGGGTCCTTACTCTGCTGTTTTTGCTGTTGTGAAGGTCGATGAAGGCTCAGCCTATGGCATAGGCCCTGCGGCAACTTAACAATGTTGCCTGGTCCAGCAGTGCAGTGTGAACTAGGCAGCTTTTACAGCAGCGTTGACTGCTGTTTGCATTTGCACTAAATACTGTGAGCACGTGTTGCAAGGACATGCATTCAGTTCCAAGGGAACCAGCTGGTGCCATGCTTTGCTGTTTTCTACTTCACGTTGCTCAGCAGGGCCTGCCACTGAGTCAAAGTGTTTGCTTGCTCAGCCTGCTCAGCAGCTCATCAGCGGCTTGAGATAATGGCAGCAGTTGTTGCATGGCTCACATTGATCAAGCAAACTGCTGATCAGCTGCCATCCTCGAAATTGTGCGGCCGATTGATGTGCTTCTATTGACTCAGGAGCACATGTGCTGATTTTGACAAATCAATTGAACGTTTCTGCTGCCTCTGCTGCTCTTGTGCTGTAGAGCTGAGCTGGATTCCGCGATGTCCAGCGTCGATGACAGCAAGAGGTTTATCATGCGCCTAATGACGCGCAACATGCGGCCAAGCTTTGTGGCCGCAGCCCTGAACGCCCTTGACAGGGAGGGCCGCACCCTCAGGTCAGTCTGAATTTAAGTTGGCCAGCTGAATTACTATAACAGCAGCACTGCTGCCCGGGGCTGCCAGAGTACTATCGAATCACTGGGGCAGATATGCAATATGGTAAACTGTTCTCATTATGTGCCATTGACCCGCTGTTGCAACAGCTGCAGCTCTAGTTTGCCAATGGCTGCAGCTTGGGAAGGACTGCTGCCTTGGGCTGCCAGTGTACTATTGAACCACTTGGGGGGGGGGGGGGCTAGCTACTATCCAGCACCTCACGACTGCAATATTTTTTGGACTCTGTCGAACTTCTGACCATGTTGGCTCCTCCGGGGCGCCCCCCTGGGGCCAGGTTGTATGGTATGGTATGGTATGGTATGACCATTTGTTGAACAGTAGTTGCCAATGCCAAGTTGGAGTGTTGTTATCCTAGCAAGATGACGTCATGGAGACCATCCCACGTTGTTAGACCGTTGTTGCCAACAGGCTGCCTATTTGTTGGCTGCAGGTGGGAGCATGTCCTGCTGTGCAGCGGCAGGCCAGAAGAGTGCTGTGGCGGCAAGCGGCTGACCACAGCAAGCATGACGAACAGCAGGAGGCAGATTGCTGATGCATGGAAGCCTGGTAAGTTTGACTCAGACTTCAGAGAGAAGGCTTCTCTCACTGAGTCTCAGTGAGACAGCAGTTGTACTGTGCTCAGAGCCATTCATAAAGATATCAACTTAATATCTTGAATTGGGCTAACCTCCCTGCTTGTACCGTACAAGCTGGGCCAGCAGCGGTGCAGCCATCCGGACAGCCATCATGGAAAATGGGATTTAAAAGCTGCAATTGGTTGTCGGCGTTGACATGAATTGCTCAAGACTGCAATCAGCCTGTCAGATGACCTTGCCAAGGCCCTTGGGTTCCTAGGCTGCTTGCTAGTGAGACATGCCAACTTGGCATTGCGTGCATTCACAGTGCCACTCAGCCTGATGGTCGGACCATCACTAGTAGTAAAATGCCTGGCACAATGGGCCACCATAAATTTTCTGCTGAGGCTCACAAGGATGATTTTGGAACTCATAGTAGTCAAAAAAACGTTGTTCAATGCTCAATGGCAATAATGAAACACTGAGCATGCACGGCAACTTGAAGCGTGCTTAGTTCACCCTGGCAGTGCCATCACGATGTCAGTGATTAGTTGAATCTATTTTGTGCCATTTTTCAAACATGCATCTCCACCTTACAACAAATTTGCAGGTAGGACTCCTGTGTGTAGCCTATATCATATGATGATCTTGCTCCTGCTAGTCAGACCTCAGGTCAAGTTGGAAAGTCTGCCAATTGCCACTCAAAAGTTGATGTTGACAGGTGCCTGCTGGCCACTCCTTGGTTTCCTGCGGTACAGGCGTTGCATTGTGGCTTGACAACAATGTCCACGAGATTGTGGGCGCAGCAAGGCATGAGCTGAAGAAAGGCACAATCAGCGACGCCCTCTACTTTGTGGTCGACCCCTTGAGCGCTAGTGCAGAGGGCAATGGGACAACGATGCTGACTTGCATTGAGGCCCTGGCTAGGGCTGGCAAGGTGGGCCAAGGCACAGTGCATGCTAATAATCACTTGCCTTGAGCAGCACTGCGCAGTTGCATGCAAAGTGAATGTCAGTCTGCAGTGGCTAGCTGCCGCAGCCACTGCCACAGCCACAGGCTGTGATCTTCAACACTCATCAAAGATGGTGCCAGCGTCGGAGCGCTTGCCCACTGGCCAGCAGTTGGGCCAGCCTGGGCATTGACTTTATTTGACGGCAGTGTGCAGTGTCGGACACTTCACTCCACCACTTGATCAGCATTTTGCACGCGCCAGGGTTCAGCTTGCTTATTCCTATTACAGACTGGTCACTACTGCCAGTGATGCGGTATTTGCTGAGCCACCCTGTTGGACATGATCTGAAGCCTTGCTGCAATCCATGTCTCACCTGTTGAATGGCAAGCAGCTCATCATGATGGGTGCCACCATGCACTGAAGTCGTCTAACCTAGCTCATGAGCTATTCAGCCACCTGCCAACTTGGCAGCCAACCCGGCTGAGCAACTTGCCATTGCCACAGTGGGTCGCTGCACTGTACACCATACATGTGCACAATATGCATCATGGCTCAACCAGAGTAGAACTCACAACTTGCATAATCTATAGTACACTGCCAGTTGCTCCAATGGTGTTAATTTTCTCTGCAATGTTTGCAGGCTGTGAATATGCCCACTGTAATGCTGGAAGCCTTTCAGAGACCCCTGGACAGCAGGACTCTGCAGCAACGCCAGACAAGCAGTCTCAACAGAATACAGAGCACCCAGCTGTTTCTGTCAGGTCTCCAGCAGAGCAAGGAAGAAGTGGCGGCAGCAGCAGCAGCAGCAGCAGCAGCAGCAGCAGAGGGTCATTCTTCGGGTGGTGCTGGCAGCCCCATGCAGGTTGAGGCAGCTGACCACTTGGCAGCTGCAGCAGCAGGCAACATGGAGACAGCGGCCAGCGGTGAGCAGCCTGCAAACAGCAAGAAACTCAAACTGCAGGAGAAGGTGGCCAAGGACGACTGGACACCACCAGAAGAGAAGGCTGCCGCTCATGGTGCAGCAGCAAAGCAGCAGAGACGTGCCTGCCGCAGCAGTGACAGCAGCTACCGTGACGTTGATGATGATGACAGCGGCCGCAGCGGTGGCTCAAATGGCAACCTGGACGCTGCATTTGCTGCTGCTGCCAGTGACGGCAAGCCTGCTGCTGGACGTGTTGCAGCTGCTGTTGATGGGGCTGCTGCCGGTGCCACCAGCAGCAGTGCTGCTGCCGGTGCCACCAGCAGCAGTGCTGCTGCTGGTTTCACTGCTGCTGGTGCTGCAGCAGGTGCTGGTGCTGCTGCCCGTGCCACCAGCAGCAGTGCTGCTGCTGGTTTCACTGCTGCTGGTGCTGCAGCAATTTCTGGTGCTGCTGCTGGGGTCACTGCTGCTGGTGCTGCTGCCGGTGCCACTAGCAGCAGTGCTGCTGCTGATTTCACTGCTGCTGGTGCTGCAGCAGGTGCTGGTGCTGCTGCCGGTGCCACCAGCAGCAGTGCTGCTGCTGGTTTCTCTGCAGCAGGTGTTGCTGCCGCCCCAGCTGCTCATGTACCTGTGAAGCCAATTGCAGGTTATGCAGCAGCAGTGCAGAACTTGCTACAGTATCATCCAGCCAAGTATGCTCGCATCCGGGCAGAGTTGGGGCTGGATACTGGCGTCCAGCAGCAGCAGCAGCATCTCAGAAACATGATAGCCATACATAAGAACGACATGGTGGTCCATGGCTGCCTCAAACACAATGGCCATCACAGGGAATTCCAGACGCTGACACACAATGCGTATGTTGTGTTTGGGGAGACGAGCATGGTGGCAGTGGATTCAGCAGTAGGACACCTACCTTATCGCCAAAAAATGAACCAGCTTAAGCAACTGACACGCGTTACTGCCGACAAGGCATTCCCATCAGCCTGGGCCAAGGTACTGCAGGAGGGGGGCCTTCAGCTGGTCAAGGTCTCACAAACCTTCTATATGGCCACAGATCCAGCTGGCCACCATAAGCAGTGCCCCGTCGACAACCCAGGCATGTCCCAGAAGGCTGTCAAGCGTTGGGACGATCTCAGTGAGAGCAAGCGGCTGCAGTCAGTAGAAATTCTGCTAGCTGCTGTAGTGCGCTCAGTGCTGGCGGCCCACCCGAACCTGCCAGCAGGCCTGGAGCTGTTCCAGGTGGACGAGGAAAATCCAGCAGCAGCCACTGACAGCGTGCAGGCAGGCTTAGCCACAGCAGTGGAGGGGTTGGGAGGGGTTGGGTTGTAACTGCCTAGGCAACTATTACCCTCACAACAGCCTGTGCTTCCAGTCAAAGTTGGGTTGTTTGTGTTGTAATCAGGGGTGTTGGTATGCCTATTGAGCTGCATGGTGTGCTATGGAACACCTGCAGCTAAGCATTGCAGGTGCTGACAGCTTTATGTGCTTCAGCAGTATTGCAAGCATGTGCTATTCTGCAGCCATGATGTGTGTATTATGTTTTGACTATGTAGTTGCAGCGGATTAATACGCAACTGTGCGGGCCTCGTGCGTGCTGCTATGTTTGCATTGTTTGGGAGTCAGGATCAGGTGTGCATTGCAAAAGCAAGCAAGTAAGGGAACAATGGAATGCGCAGCTTCAACAGACACATGACAAGGCGCCAGAGCTTCCGGCAGTACACTCGTGTCCTGCATAAAAGGCGAGAGCTCACAGAGCCACTGCCTGAGTCTGCGGGCATCTTTGTGCTGACTGTATGCATCATATACATATCCGCCTGCGACCCTTGCTTCCACACCCATCCACAACAACAATTCTTCAGGAACGCACAGCTTCGGTGTGGTGTTTACCCTCAAGGCCGGTGCGTTGCGCCTTGCACCCCCGAATCGCCACGCTGTGTGCTTTCTTCGCAGCGTGCCAGCAGCTGCTCACTTTCGCGTCAGCGATTGTGTTGTTGCCTCGAGAGCTCTGGCTCTTGTTGGCGCTGGGTGTGCTCCAGCGTGGAAAGAAGCTACAAGTCATAGAGAGTGACAGGCATTGCGGCTTTCCTGCACTGCCAAGTGGGAGTTTCCTGCGACTGTGCACTACTGCGCTGCTCCATTTGTAGTTTTCTCCCACAGCACCGTCGCTCGTCTACAGCGAGTGTGGGATTGTTGGCTGATATATGCACGCGTCCATCTGGCCCACTGGTCTTACAGTAGGTCAACATATGGCGCAGGAGTGCAAGCCTTGCTGTTTGATGTCTAGTATCCTTCAGAAGCTTCAGTAAGGGCCCAATAGATAGCTTGGGAGCAGCTCTAGGTATGCATTGCATCGGATGTGCGCACGGACTACACAGCAGTTCAAGCAGGTATGAAGGAAGACCCCATTGCAGGTGAGCAAGCCTCAAGACTGCAGCCAAGGTGCATTGGCAACAATAGCATTATGTCGGCAAAGAGCATCATCGTCGCTGTAGTAGCTTTTGCTTATCACCTATGTCACCAGTACTTTGTCTAGCCAGCAGGTATGTAGCTGCTGGGGTGGATTGCTGTTCCTCGTCACTCTCTCACTACATCTTTTGTGTGCTGTCTGTGTTTCGCTAGGGGTTGGTCTGGTCGTCTGTTAAGACCACTGATGAGTCCCTTCAGAAAGGACGAAACCAGCCCTTGCTGCAGATTGTTAACCATAAAGTAATGCAACCTGCCACAGGTTTGATTGCATTGCCCATCATGGTGCCACAAGTTGTGTCCTGTTCACAGGTTTGATGGCACCAAGTGTTATTTGCCATGTCCCTGGGGTGTGGGGCCAGCAGATGACCACCGGCACCGGCAGCCATGCTACAGCATACATTGGCAAAGGCAGCCCTACATGCTGGCTCTACTGCTGCTGCCAACTGGTTCGTTTCCAGCACGAGCCTGAGCATACGCTCCAGAGCAGCGCACTTACCCAAGCTTGGCCTAGCAAATGCCTACCTTGACAGCATGATCTGGACTTGCTGTAGCTTATGTTGTGAAGAAATGACCTGCACCAGAGCCCTGACTCGCATGTGTTGCCTAGCTTGGGGATAAGGCTGCATGTGTGGACGTTGTGTACTTGGCATCAGTGAGAGGACCTTGATCTTCTCCTGACCTGTGTGATGCCTCTCCTGACCTGTGTGCTGACCAATGCCTGTCCAGACAGCAGTCCTCCCTGACAAGGAGAGTACTTGTCCTGCAGCAGGTGTGCTGAGAGCAGTAGGTCTACCCTGGGAGAGTCACAGCCCTGAAGCGGTGATGCTGCCGGAATCTTCCGCCACAGGAGTTGTCATCTGCTACAGAGGTTGTCATCTGCTGCTGTGTTCAGCGCAGTTTTTAAGATGCAGTCATACAGTAATCTAACACATGCGGTGCTTCAGCTTGTCCAATGCAGACAAGACTTGCTTGTACAAGGCATGCTTGACTCAACCACTTGCATCAGGTGCCAGGCTACAGTCAGATACCAATCAAAGGGTTTATCCTGTGCATGACAGCCCGCTTGGTTGGGTCTGCTGCTGCAGGCATCTGCAGTCATTGCCCGCCTGATTTGAACTTTCTTTCTTACAATGTCCTGCAGGGTCATCCCAGTATGCTGACACAGCTGCCCAGCAGCAGGCCTCATTGGCTCAATTGTTCTTGCAGCGTCAGGCAACAGCAGCAGCACTCCTGGCAGCAGCAGCTCAGCTTGGAGGCACACTTGCAGTGGTCAGATCCAGTCATCATGGTGATATGAATGGTGATAAGCCTCATCATCTGGAAAGAAGGTAGTGGGCGCACACTGCTGATAGCAGCTTCTGACTGAGAGCAATCACACTGCTGGCTGCACCCATTCATGTTGTGACTTCATGTCATGGCTACATGGCCTGTTTCAGCGCACTCTGCAAGCTAATGCCTTGAGCTCACAGAAGAGCCTCTCAGGGTCTGTGCGACAGAACCTGTTTTTGATGAAGCGCCAAATATGCGGGCCCAATTGCATACCCCCCGATGAGCAACAAAAATGCACTGTCAGGCAGCAGCAACATCCTTGGCTGTATGCTGCAGCAGTTGACACAGCAGTACTGTTGAGGGTGCGGGACGAGTTGTGGTTGAGCGCAGTGGTCCTCACAACAGCTACTTGTGTTATCATCAGCAGTGATGGTGTGCCGTATACAGGCCTTCTTATCAATGACGCAACTTGCATATGCCAGTGGCCTCTGATACTATCCAATGCTATCTAGTCTGGAGTGTCCCCGAGAGTCTGCAGCGCCTCAACTTGGCGCAAGTTCATTGTCACGACAGCCTGTCTGTGCTAGCATGCCGCTGTGGTGTGCACCTGAAGGTCAAGCTTGCCTATGATGTAGCAGTCACGCCGGGTGTTTTGGCCATACTCACGTCCATCTGCTGCGTTGTAGGCTTCACTCTCTGCCCTGATGGTGTTGTTGTCTTGAGTATGATTCTCAATGGGCAAAATGGGTCAACATCCTGTTTTCTTATTACTGATGATGGGCCATGATGGGCGTGTAATGTGCAGCCGTGCTGCCTGCACATGTGCTGGCGAGGGCCCAGTAGCCATGTCAGTCGCAAGGCTAGGCACTGAGAGAAGCAGAGGAAGACCATGAATACGCATTCATGTCTGTCTCGAACACTGAGTCGGTTACTACTAGCAGTGCAGCAGCAGATTCAACAGTGTGCGAAGCCATGATTCTGTTGAGCACTGTCGATAACGCTGCTTGCACCCGTAACATGGTTTATGCGCTATATCATGGTCCTATAGCAGACCCTCGTGCGCTACGCTGCCTGTATGGTCGCGAAAGCAGTGGTCAACAAGTATGATAGTTTCTACGACTGTTTGGCCAGCCAGGCGTCCCAGGTAGCATATGATATGTGTATTATGTCTTGATTATGTAGTTGCAGCGGATTAATACGCAACTGTGCGGGCCTCGTACGTGCTGCTATTATGTTTGCATTGTTTGGGAGTCAGGATCAGGTGTGCATTGCAAAAGCAAGCAAGTAAGGGAACAATGGAATGCGCAGCTTCAACAGACACATGACAAGGCGCCAGAGCTTCCGGCAGTACACTCGTGTCCTGCATAAAAGGCGAGAGCTCACAGAGCCACTGCCTGAGTCTGCGGGCATCTTTGTGCTGACTGTGTGCATCATATACATATCCGCCTGCGACCCTTGCTTCCACACCCATCCACAACAACAATTCTTCAGGAACGCACTGCTTCGGTGTGGTGTTTACCCTCAAGGCCGGTGCGCTGCGCCTTGCACCCCCGAATCGCCACGCTGTGTGCTTTCTTCACAGCGTGCCAGCAGCTGCTCACTTTCGCGTCAGCGATTGTGTTGTTGCCTCGAGAGCTCTGGCTCTTGTTGGCGCTGGGTGTGCTCCAGCGTGGAAAGAAGCTACAAGTCATAGAGAGTGACAGGCATTGCGGCTTTCCTGCACTGCCAAGTGGGAGTTTCCTGCGACTGTGCACTACTGCGCTGCTCCATTTGTAGTTTTCTCCCACAGCACCGTCGCTCGTCTACAGCGAGTGTGGGATTGTTGGCTGATATATGCACGCGTCCATCTGGCCCACTGGTCTTACAGTAGGTCAACATATGGCGCAGGAGTGCAAGCCTTGCTGTTTGATGTCTAGTATCCTTCAGAAGCTTCAGTAAGGGCCCAATAGATAGCTTGGGAGCAGCTCTAGGTATGCATTGCATCGGATGTGCGCACGGACTACACAGCAGTTCAAGCAGGTATGAAGGAAGACCCCATTGCAGGTGAGCAAGCCTCAAGACTGCAGCTAAGGTGCATTGGCAACAATAGCATTATGTCGGCAAAGAGCATCATCGTCGCTGTAGTAGCTTTTGCTTATCACCAATGTCACCAGTGCTCTGTCTAGCCAGCAGGTATGTAGCTGCTGGGGTGGATTGCTGTTCCTCGTGACTCTCTCACTTCATCTTTTGTGTGCTGTCTGTGTTTCGCTAGGGGTTGGTCTGGTCGTCTGTTAAGACCACTGATGAGTCCCTTCAGAAAGGACGAAACCAGCCCTTGCTGCAGATTGTTAACCATAAAGTAATGCAACCTGCCACAGGTTTGATTGCATTGCCCATCATGGTGCCACAAGTTGTGTCCTGTTCACAGGTTTGATGGCACCAAGTGTTATTTGCCATGTCCCTGGGGTGTGGGGCCAGCAGATGACCACCGGCACCGGCAGCCATGCTACAGCATACATTGGCAAAGGCAGCCCTACATGCTGGCTCTACTGCTGCTGCCAACTGGTTCGTTTCCAGCACGAGCCTGAGCATACGCTCCAGAGCAGCGCACTTACCCAAGCTTGGCCTAGCAAATGCCTACCTTGACAGCATGATCTGGACTTGCTGTAGCTTATGTTGTGAAGAAATGACCTGCACCAGAGCCCTGACTCGCATGTGTTGCCTAGCTTGGGGATAAGGCTGCATGTGTGGACGTTGTGTACTTGGCATCAGTGAGAGGACCTTGATCTTCTCCTGACCTGTGTGATGCCTCTCCTGACCTGTGTGCTGACCAATGCCTGTCCAGACAGCAGTCCTCCCTGACAAGGAGAGTACTTGTCCTGCAGCAGGTGTGCTGAGAGCAGTAGGTCTACCCTGGGAGAGTCACAGCCCTGAAGCGGTGATGCTGCCGGAATCTTCCGCCACAGGAGTTGTCATCTGCTACAGAGGTTGTCATCTGCTGCTGTGTTCAGCGCAGTTTTTAAGATGCAGTCATACAGTAATTTAACACATGCGGTGCTTCACCTTGTCCAATGCAGACAAGACTTGCTTGTGCAAGGCATGCTTGAGTCAACCACTTGCATCAGGTGCCAGGCTGCAGTCAGATACCAATCAAAGGGTTTATCCTGTGCATGACAGCCCGCTTTGTTGGGTCTGCTGCTGCAGGCATCTGCAGTCATTGCCCGCCTGATTTGAACTTTCTTTCTTACAATGTCCTGCAGGGTCATCCCAGTATGCTGACACAGCAGCCCAGCAGCAGGCCTCATTGGCTCAATTGTTCTTGCAGCGTCAGGCAACAGCAGCAGCACTCCTGGCAGCAGCAGCTCAGCTTGGAGGCACACTTGCAGTGGTCAGATCCAGTCATCATGGTGATATGAATGGTGATAAGCCTCATCATCTGGAAAGAAGGTAGTGGGCGCACACTGCTGATAGCAGCTTCTGACTGAGAGCAATCACACTGCTGGCTGCACCCCTTCATGTTGTGACTTCATGTCATGGCTACATGGCCTGTTTCAGCGCCCTCTGCAAGCTAATGCCTTGAGCTCACAGAAGAGCCTCTCAGGGTCTTGCGACAGAACCTGTTTTTGATGAAGCGCCAAATATGCGGGCCCAATTGCATACCCCCCGATGAGCAACAAAAATGCACTGTCAGGCAGCAGCAACATCCTTGGCTGTATGCTGCAGCAGTTGACACAGCAGTACTGTTGAGGGTGCGGGACGAGTTGTGGTTGAGCGCAGTGGTCCTCACAACAGCTACTTGTGTTATCATCAGCAGTGATGGTGTGCC